>CABEEJ010004653.1:1734-60869 GCA_901482245.1 Timema douglasi | reverse complement strand
TTACTTTTAGCTACGAGCCGCCACTGCGTCCAACCCCCTAACTAATATGGGTAGTGAGGCTCAAATATTGGTTGGCATACATGTATTCTATTGCTTCAACTTTCAATGGAAGCCTGATCACTAACAAGTTGACTTAAAAATCATCCAGGGATAATATAACATCTATGTCCAAGCGGGTGAAATTTGCTTTAAACTTGAATGGTGTAAAATACACAAATTTCAATTGATAAAACCTAAAACTGGTGTGACACACCCATTTACACTTGTAAACAAATTTTAAACGTGAATGGTATGATGACCATAAATTTTGGTAAGCTCTAAAATTGGTGTACTACACAAAATAAAATTTAAAAACTGGCTTTAAACTTGAATGGTGTAACACACACTAATTTAAACTTGATCAAGTCCTAAAATTGGTGAAACATACACATTTAAATTTGAAAAGCAACTTTAAAATTTAATGGTCTAACAACAAAAATCTAAATTTGGTAAAATCCTAAAAATGGTATAACACACAAACTAAATTTGCAAATTGACTTTAAAATTAAATAATGTAGTACTTACAAATTTCAATTTGATGGAGTCCTTAAATTGGTGTATTACACAAACTTAAATTTTAAAACTATTTTCTTTAACTCCTAACTTTAAACTTTAATGGTGTAACAAACACAAATTTCAGTTCAAATTTAAACTTGAAAGATGTAACATAAATTACAAGTGTGATAATGTATAGTTGATGGTGTAGCACAAATTGTTACTTTTCTAAAGCGGCTAAAAATATTACTAGACACATGGTAGATTCAATAAAATAATAGAATATTTTATGAGTCTAGACCAAATATTAACAAAATGGTCTCTTTTATAAAGTGAGAAAAATTAGCTAGAAATAGAAAATAATAATTTTAATAAGAACATTAATTTAGAAGGAATTAAAGTGACTGATAATTTACGCCAAAAATTAATTTAGAATATACTAATATTCATCATAACAGCTCCCTCGTATCCACGTTTCCAAGCGAGGTGCATCCAAGTTGTAGTGTAGGAAGAAATTGGTCTCTTATTGGATTGGTCCTCCCTTATATACCGTAAGTGAGCGGAATCAGGTATATTCAGGAACATAACGGAGAAACAAGGGGGATTCGATTACTGGAAACTTTGAGAAGATCCTCGAAACTTCTACGCCATTCGATGGCCTGGGTTGCCTACCGCGCATCATTTTTCACGTCGCGGCTTGTAGCTTAGGAACACTGGCTTATCTTCGGCTATGTACCAAGGGGGTGGGTGCGTTGACTGTAAGAGCTTTGATGGCTCTAAAATGTTCCACGTTGTTCTAGTTCAAGGGAGCAGACATGTCGATTAGAGGACCTGGGAAGATGCCTTGATTGGAAGAGCCGTGATGGCTAGTCAGCGCCATTCAGTCTACCTGTGAATCTTTTCAGGAAGGGTGAAGGCTTATCGTATCGAATAATATCTCGGACACACGGCGATTTTATCGAGAAATGATAATTAATATAAGAATATGGTAATTAGAAGATTCATTGTTTATTCAAAGGGGATAATATACTATATATTATATAAATAATATTGTGGTGCATTTATGTATTTAGGAAAACTTAGCCACCGTCTTATAGCGTGCTAAGTCCAACTACCTAGCATACGCTACAATCATTTCACCCCTGGGTTATGGACTATATCCACAGCTCCAAGAGATATGTATCCTACTGACAAATAAATGTGTACCACACTGCTGCAAAAGGCCCCTGATTTAGAATACATTTACTGAACCAATCCTGTGTTTTTAGCGAGAATAAAAATACCTTACATCATCGGTTGAGTCAGATGTGTCTCATCACGTCAAAAACTCGCCGCGTACCCCTTAGGAAAAGCTCGCGGAATCCCCCGGTTGTCATGACCACCTTTTTAAAACCACTGCATTAGAAAGTAAAATATTTTGATAATCAGCTGTTTCTAGTTTGTGTTGCAAATAATCATGCTAGAAGAATTAACTAGGCCATTCATTACATGAGGCAGCATTAGTTTAAAATAAAGTGAATTTTACTATATATTTTTGTGAATGCTGATGCATTAAATTTTATCCAACCTTCTCATGACTAAACAAGCTAATTTATATAGTTATAAACACTTATTTTATAGGCCTTAGCTTTAAAACAAATGTTCAATTTCCTGTGCAAAACCAAAGTTGGTACTTAACTTTTACCTTGAACAGTCTGATTAAAAAAAGGTGGGCTGACATTTCATTCCAAGCTCCATCATAAGCCGGACACATTATATGATTGAGATGGTACAAAACAAGATGTAATATTCATGTTTTTGGCACTACCCATTTTAAGGTGGAGTGAAACCTGATTTGGTGGACGCATGGTCTCAAACGTCAAACTCACTCACAATAGACTAGACTGACAATGATAGGGAGGTCGAGATTAAATTCCTCTAAATTCAAGCTTACTCATCCTCAACTCACACTTGCGCAGTTAGTACTTCGGTGTATAGTTGGAACGGTCAGTAAAACGCAGTGCAAAACAAAAGTTGGGCGAAGGGATCATGAGTTAAGATATATTATGTTTGCAGTTTTTATAACAAATAACTTATTTGTATATAATAAATAAAACATTACTTCAGTAGATACGTTTAGTTTAATTTTCCACACATAATAAACTCAGCAGTTCTTTAATACCTTTTATGATCATAGCGGCGTTTGAACTTTTTAAATGATGATACTAAGTCCGCGAAGCCCATGACAGATATTCAAGAACTGTTGGTTGAGCTTGCTCTATGAAAGCAAATTAAGCCAAACGTATCTACTGAAGCAATATTTAGTTCATGCTGGCTAAAACGTTTTTTTGTTATATAAATATAAGAATAAAGACCTTAACTCGCGGCCCCTTTCACCTCGCTTTAAGCTTTGAAACAATAGCCTTTATCTTACTTGGGGCTATTTAACGTGTTCTTGGTGAACACAATTTATTTAATCCCCCAGCTCTCCCAGTCGTTCAGACTATACGCATTTGAACTAGGCTAATCATATTACGATGAGGACAATCAAATTTAAAGAAAATGTGTGAGCGTTTACGTGGGGAGTGTGAAACCATTTTGAAAAACCTCAAAATACCCAGCAATGATTTAAACGCCAACCTTCTCGTCAGCAGAAAATCAGAATAGATCATATTCATAATAATAATAATAATGCATGTATTATTATTATTATTATTATTATTATTATTAGCACCGCGTCTTACTACCCGTTCGGGTTATACGCACTTACGCTAATGTGTAATGGTAGGGTGATTGTGAGATGAAATGAAGGACCTACAGTTTAACGTGGAATCCGAACCACGGTGGAGGCCTGGCATTCCTCACATTCACAAGATGTCTTGTCAGAGGTGAAGGAAGGGTTTGGTAATCAGATAAATCTTTGCCGGGACTGAGGATTGGACCCCGGCCACCAGCATAGAAGTCTGACACCTTACCCCTAGACCACCAGGTCACCAATAATGCATGTAAGGTGGGGAAATATTAACCAGTACTAACGTGCCGTTGCCCAGGGGACGCCCGATTGTACTAATCGTACTCTTTCCGTGGAGGCTCTTTCCAGGTCTCGGTAAAATGAGGGGATGATGGTAGTGAATATGACAGTATAAAAAGCCAATGAATATCTTAACTGAGCTTAAGCCTAATTAAGCAGACCCTGTTGGCCATGGGTATTATTCCCCTTTCGATAAAAATTCCCCGGTACCAACTGGGCGTAGAACCAAGGACCTTTAGTTCAGTATCCAGGGCTTTGACCACTACATTACAAGGCCAGTTACCAAAACTTTTTTTTTTTAAATCGTCTGACACATATGACCGGGAGGGACTTTGACATCCAGGTTAAGTAACTTTATGTGTATGCTATTAGCCGCTTTAGTGGCACAGAACGTTACCCAAGGTACACCACAGGAGGTTGTCTACACGACGTACCCACAATGAGATGATGATTATAGCTATTATGGAGTTGTGAGGCTGGGGTGAGTCTTAACCTAACTTAAGCCTAATTTACCAAACCCTGGTGACAGCTGGGATCATTCCTCATAAGGGAAGAATACCCTAGGTACCAGCCGGGAATTGAATCCGGGACCCCTAGGCTTGTAGCCAGGTGCACTGACCACTACACCACGGGGCTGGTGACCAAAATAGATGAAGCATGAAAACACGGTAGAAAGAAATGTTAGTACGTATGTATCCGCTAGTAGGTGAACATAATTCAACTAATTTAAATTAATTTGAGAAATGACATACGAGCACGAGTCCCGGGTTTTGTTTTCATGTTTAGGTGTCATTTTACAACTAGTTTAAGTCAGTTGCAGAATAGACGAGCTTGATTGTTGGCGCACGTGCCCACCAATATGGGTGATAATATAAACTAGTACACGGCTGACAAACTAACTTGGATTTAGAGTAGACACATTACATGTACTGGTTTTACGCTCGCCATCCACACAAATTGCGGGCACACTTCTGCTTAGTTCTAGCTTTATCGACCCTACCTCAATTGTGTGAATATGCGGATTTGCCAGACTGGTAGTAAGATACGAAGCAGGAAAAAAAAAAAAGATCTGTAACAGTGACCCCCAATTTGACTAATGATTGAGTTAGAACGCTCTACCTCAGTGTAGACCAGTGTTGCAAACTTTGATTTTTTTACCGTTGGATCTAGCGTTTTCTCAAAGGAATTTTAAGACTCAGATAACAGCTAGAGGGTATTCTAGCTTTTTATAGCCATCCTGTAGATTTTTTCTAGAGGTTAAAACGTATTTTGAGTGTTTTTTATATATTTTATTTATTTTAGAGTAATTTAGTTTATATTATGAAGTTGAATTAAAATATATTTTGGTACTAGTGGCTCCACTGCTCTTTACATCAGGGACTTTGTCACATATTTTGAGCATGTATTTAATACAATAACCCTTATACTTTATTTGCTATGAGGCCTTTTGAAAACAAACATCTTCTTTATTTATATCAAATCTAGCGGTAAATCGGATATTTGTAATCAATTTTGATGGGATATTGATTATATATGTTGGTAACACTGTTGCAGACTGACAACAACACCATTCGAAATGTTACTATTTGTTTCGATGTCATTGGCTAGACATTATTACAACAAGCTATAGAAGACAACTACAATCTTATCTCCTGAGCCGAGCAAGACAATACAAATGTGACAAAAGTAACAACAAATCAAGAAAAATTGTGTATATTTTATGCTATTATTCTAACAACCCATAGGAACACTGACACGTTTCAAACGCCAAGAAATCCAGTGTTGTTGAAGAAATGGTTTGCCATAAAAAAAATATCGTTCACACGTGGTTTCAACATATTCCCACGGAATTTAAATTCTTACCTTTTAATTTTTATAATTTTAAAAAGGGTAAATTAGCTCCTTCTAGCATGTCACGGTGGGCAGGACATTCAGCGCGAATGGAAGAAACTAGAGCCACGTTCGATGTATTGACTGAAGAATGGGAATACGTAAATAGAGATGGGAGGATAACATAAGAATGGACCTGGAAGAAATAGGGTGTAATGTAATGACGTGGACTGGATAGAGCTAGATACGTGCGGCAATGAACTTTTGATTTCCTTATGCTATAGTTAGTAAGAAATGAGCTACTTTTCAACCAAGTTTAATACGAAATGTTGTAGTAGATCTGTAATCAAAGTAAATGACTAAGAAATAAGGATCTATTATTTCTCTAACAAATATAATCAATACTAATAAGATCACAATATGATGTTATAAAATAATTGAGGATTGTTTCAATGGATATGAATCTTCGGAAGTGCCATTCCCATAAGAAATACCACGGAGGGCGGATATGTACCTTTAATTAGGAGGCCCCCTAAGTTGGAGTAAAACATGAGTTATTATAAAAAAAACTGTTTTGGTAAATATAAATAAAATATTGTTTCCGTAGAAAAATTAATTTTAAATGTATAGATATAGGCATCTTAACATTTCTTCGATATTTGTCATGAGTATAGACACTTGAACATCAACATTTTAAATTAAGTGAAAAAGTTTTGTTCAAATTCCAGGATGTCTATGACAAATATTCAAAAACTGTTGATACTACTACTTGTGAAAATTAAATTTAACGTATATATTGAAGCAATATACTATTTATTTTGGCCAAAAATATTTGTATCTTCTCACGATCCATCGGAGGGACTGTAAAGAAAAATTTATAATTTGATGAATGTCGAAGTTTCATGACCCCCTAAACTCAAAAAAAAGTTATTTTTGCAATGCCGTATATCTGTGTGTATCTCGGACTCGAGACGAAACCATTTTAATGTTTGGGCTAAATCTTGGTGTCCAGGGTTTTATTAAGGTTCCCCTGAGCAGTTTTTGGAATTAAATATCTAACTCTTAAATTAAGGGCATTCTACTTAAGAACAAAGAGGGAAAAAAAAAATCAATTTTCTAGAAATTTTCTAAAACAATTTTGATTAAAATTACAACAACATTGCAAACAAAATGCCGCATCTAAATTTAAAGGAAAAATGGCTTAGAGGGTACTTTACATATGCAAATAATTATCTCCAAATTTAATCCTCTCTCTGCAACTATTTGAGATAATAAATAACTCATCATTGCATAGCTGTAAGATTAATGAATAATAAAAATAACTTTCGTTGGAATTTATTTCTATAAATCTAATAGTTTCCGAGATATAAGTAAATATCTTTATAATTGAGTTCTGGGAAGTGGGGAGTTGATTGTTGTTACGCTATTTGCCAAAAAGTGATGTTCCTTTTCTTTCTAAATATGTTTCTGTAACAATGCATATTATTTCGTATATGCTCTTTTTTCCATAATATTTCTGCAACACTGTACATTATTTCGTTTCACATAACTTACAAGTTTTAAGTAAATATTTACACATTTAGGTAAAGGAGCGAGAAAGTCTGAGTGGTGCAACGTCCCATTAAAAAAAAAGCCAATCTTTACTCACGTCCTTTTCCACCCCACCGTAATCGTTTAGAACAACGTTTCTATTTCGCTAAAACAGAAATACAACCAAACAATTCATTTGAATAGAATATTAATAATAGTTTGTGGTAAAAACAAGTAATCAAGTTGTTTGTTATCTTCCCTCCAGTCTGCGTCCTTCGCAATCTTTTTTTTCAATCTAGTGGTGTAAAGAGCTAACGTGTGTGTGGGCTGGAGCGACCTTGCCATGTCCTTGAAAAACACACAAGGTCAATGACACCTGTTGCTCCACGAGATACTAGCGCCGCTGCTCGTGGAGGTAGGGGAGAATGAGGAGGAAGGGAGGGAGGGAGGGGTGAAACAGACACATATGCGCGCGCTCAATGCACATGCACACACACACACACACACATATTTACGGGAGACGCGCGCAACGGACCACGCGGTTGCTCCAACCGGTCTGCTTTGGCCCGGCGTACCCCCCCACCCCCTCTAACCGTTGCCCTGTGAGGATTCGCGCGGTCATCTCTCAAGGTCATCCTATTTAGTTTTTATTTGGTTTATCCACGCGCAAAGTGGTCTCAATTCTTCTCGTTGATAATAGTTTTGACAGGTTTTTTTTTTAGGTTTGACGCCCACTGGTTCAAACCGTATCTGATCGCAACAATTATGAAGTAATTGAAAAAAAGAGTGTGACTAGATATCGCCCGCTTAGACGGATTGGATCTGTGCAACCGGATTGTTTCGATCAAACCTGCTCAAAGGCAGTAGGCTATCAGCGACTGGGATTTCACATGTTGGGAAGTCCACGAACCCTTCCAGTTTAATTTGCTTTCACGTGAAGGATAGTCAGATCCATCCAGGCTTTGAACCAATACATCTCAAGGAGGGTATTGGTAAGCGCTCAGCGCTCTTGACTCGAATGGAGTGGATTAAGGTAGGTGTCGTCTAGTATTTAGTATAGCACCACACTTGAGTAGTGCTAAGGCCCGGTGCCCACGAATGACATCTTTGCAGTCGCCTCAAGTGCATTACTTTGATTCGAATGATGGAGTTCACAGGGAACGCGAGGTCCAGCGTCAAGTTGGAGTCATTGTTGCGTCAAAACTAGTGACGCTACAGCTCAGCGTTCTGTCAGTACTAGTGATGGGCATAATCGAATGATTTTAAGAATCGAATAATTATTCGATTCTTTGAAAAATAATCGAATGAATCGAAAGATAGTAGTAAAGAGTCGGTAATAATCGAATATTTACTACTTCTAAAAGTAGTTACTAGTTGCTCGTTTTGCTTTGTGCTACTATTCTCGTCACCCTACTTTCGGATCTCCCAACACGCATTCCTTTGCGTTTGCAGCTTATCAAAACTTTTCTATTACTGCATATAGTTCCTTGTGACAGTGTCAAAGACCAAAGTACAGCCACAATAAAATACTATACAGTGAATAAGTAAACGCATTTCTCAAATAAGTATCTCGCAATTAATATAAATACTTTTGCGTACGAAAATAATTAAATAAGGAACATATGTTTCCCTTTGTGTTCAAAAGAGTCGAAATAATTTACCCTCTAATATTTCCTAAACATAACAAAAATGTTTAAGCTTACAATCGTAAAATTATTTCAGCGAATAAAATTATAATACGATCTGAATATTACGGCCGGGCAATGTTTTATTTAATGTAGCAAAATAATCGAATAATTTTGTAATTTACATTAAAATTATTTTTGGCTGTTATTCGATTGTAAACTGTACAACCACTTAAACTTTGTATTAAATTAGCCTTAGAATCATTCGAATGCGTAAAGTCGATTGTTGTGTACCAATGGGGAATATTTATTGAAAATGAGCCTAATAGAAATGAATGAATGTATAAAGATAGCCTGGAAACATTCATAATCATAAGGTCGATTTTCCTCAGCACTTCTGGCAAGGGTGGGGTAGGTGAATGAATCGGCCAGCTCGCGTCAAGTCAGCTATGTTTTCATTCGAATGATTTTTTAATTCGAATGATTTTGAAAGAATCGAATGAATCGATTATTCAGAATAATCGAATGATTCGATTCTATTCATCCGATTCTGCCCATCCTTAGTCAGTACCTGTGAATACATAGAGCAGTGCACATGAGCTGCGCGCGTCATTGTGACGGTATCAGTGTACAGTCAGAAGGGAGAAAGAAATAGACATACAAATGTTTATTAATGAGGTGAGGGATAGACCTGTCATTTGGAAGTCGTCCTTAGAAGAATACCACGACAGAAATAAAATAAGGGGTGACATGGTGGTCTAGGGATAAGGTGTCAGACTTCTGTGCTGGCGGCCGGGGTTAAACCCTCGGTCCGGGCACAGATTTATCTGATTACCAAAGCCTTCCTCCACCTCTGACAAGACATCTTGTGAATGTGGGGAATGCCAGGCCTCCACTATGGTTCGGATTCCACGTTAAACTGCAGGTCCTCCATTTCATCTCACAACCACCCTACCATTACACATTAGCGTAAGTGCGTATAATCCGAACGGGTAGTAAGACGTGGGGCTAATAATAATAATAATAATAATAATAATAATAATAAATAAAATAAAACGAGCATCATAGATGGAGATATGCAAGACGCCAGATCCAAATACTGATGAAATGAAAGCCATAATGCTAAAGCAACTTGGCGAGTTCCATCTCAATTTTTTCCCCCTAATAACTTTTATGAATTGGGGAAACATATTTTCTATACACAGTGGAACTTCGTTTATAAGGACTAACTGGGACCATGTGTCATATGGATTACCCGGAAATTATAGTAAAAGTGCATTAAAACTAGATACATTACTACCTACTTATTATTTTCCCAATAACAATTTATAAAATACTTGAAACATGTTACAACCACCATTTATATATAAAATAATGAGTAGAAACCGGATGTTAGACAAAATGCCTTTAACTTATTGTTACAGCTATCATAAAGGTGACTTATAAATTCATGTCGGGGTATTAGGGTTGTGTACGGCAAAGATAAGTTTGCCTATTTTTTCTGCTCCCGGGGTGTACTTATCACGGCCATGGCTTCAAACCGAATGAGGCCTAGTTGCGTCCAAATAGAAGCAAGTCTCTAGTGTGCACTGCTCCGGGTGCTTGTGTAATCTGCTTTTAGCGGGGACGCGACTGCAAAGATGACGCACGTAGCTCGTGGCCTAAGCCTGTAAATGAAACTAGTCCATTCCATCCTGGTCAAGATGTCATGTATTTAATTTAGCGCCGTACTTGAAGAATGCTGAGCCTGAATATGAAACTAACCCTATGTCTCGAAGGAGGTAGGCTCAGAATTACTCGAACCAAATATGTTGAAAAAAAAAAGTGCTTTTGTAAGAAAAAAGTCAAAGTAAATTGAGTAATCGATCTATGTGGACGACTGGTTAAAAGTTTTGAAAATAAGTCTCTAGTTTGATTATAGATTTGTGTTGGGATAAGTAAGTTTTTAAGTTCTGTGCTTAAACAACTCGGTTTTTAGAAAGTTCCAGTATACTAAGTACAGATAATTTTAAGGTACACTAACACATGTTTAATTAGTTTTAAAAAATTAGCCATCTACTAAAGTAGTCAACAAATAAACATTTGAAAATATGATAAAGGAAAGTGTATTATTGCTCTGCATTAATGTAATTAAAAGCCCCCTTAAAATGTCAAGTAAAATAATTTAACTCTACCAGAAAACGACTTACATTCTAATGTAACCAAAGAGGGTTTAATATTACACAAATATATCCATTCCTGACGTCTAGATGTTTACTAATTTAATAATGGGATATCAGGTCAAACAAGTATTGCAATAATAAATATAAAAGTCAGTATTAGCCGGAATGAAGCCAAGGTTATCTACGTGTTATAGTGGACCAGTAAGCTACAGGGACGGACTTAGGCTATTTTCGTTACATTATCGACTGTGACACAATTACGAGTTCTAAGGCTGCTTCATTGTCTTTGTCTCTGCGTTTAATCGCGCTAATGGCACGGAGGCGATAAAGGTAACCACATTTGAGGGAAGGGAACGTGATAAACCATTTAGTTATAACCAGCCTCAGTACACCCGAATGATATTCGAGACCCGACTTGCTCACAGCTATCTAACCAGAATAAGTGAGCTTGACGTTTAGTCTGCGTGCCCAACGATGCGGGTAGCAGCTGCAATCAAATCGCACCAAGCTACCTTGCCATTTAGTTATTATAGTTATATCGCCACAGGAAACACCTTATCTTTTAGCTACAAAACTTAATAAAATATTTTAATTTATTGATACGGCAAGACATGTGTTTTACAATTTTACGCATTTTGACATATAAAATACTTTTGGTAAATGTTGACTAATTTGTCATACATTTTTATATGGTTCTCAAGGTTATTCTTGGGGCCATTCGACTATAACAACAATGTAGTACCTACTGATTTTTGTCTTCGCTTTTCAAAAAAGGGGTCAGTAAAATTTAGATTTATTTATTAAAGTATTTAATTGATATATTTTGAGTTACCATACAGCTAAACGTAGCCTACACACTGGATAAAGATTAAAATAAAAAGTTTCAAGGGGGAGGGGTGAAAATGATGGACTTCTAGCTTCTATTCCTTAGTTTGAATTCAGGCAGGCACGTTTTATAGCAGGACGTCTGTAATACAGTAATTAATAGTAATAATATTATTATTAAAAAAAATTATCGTTCAATCTTACGATACTATCAGAGATAATCGCAAAGAAAGTGTAACGAAATATAGTTTTAGAGGCTGATGTCCGATTAGTTGCCCTAGAGGTTTTTACCATCCTATCAGCCGACAAGCACCGATGCATTTATATTAAATATCAAACCTTCTTATCACGTTGTTTGGCTCACATAGCTTAGGACACTTATAGCCAGTAATACCACTATAGTATACAAATAATATATACAGTCTCACTTTCATAATAAGGACCTTATCTGTAACGTATGAATGTTTTTGGATATACTGTCAGATATTCATACGTCATGTCGGGTGATCTTCACCTAAAGTTCGTTCACGGTAGGAGTTTACCTCTGAAAGGCCTTTTTCCCTACCAGAACTCTATTATATAGTAGGATATTGGTAGGAAAAAAGACCTTTCAGAGGTAAACTCCTACCGTGAATGAAGTATATCACTTTTGATGGATATTATCCATACAAATAATCCCCTAAATATTCGGCAACTTAGCACCTACAAAAGCCTTGCGGGTTGTCTACTCTATAGTTTTGAAGGCTACCTCCGTTGAGGAATGACCGACACGCTTTCCAAATATAATTTTTTATTTATTTTGTATGCCCAGGTTATTGACACTTTGGATCTTCTAGCTTTGATTTAATCGGATAACAATAAGAAGAACATTTCAAAGCAAACATAAGCTCAGAGTTGCCAATGTTGATAAAATAGCACCGTATTTATTATACAATTGTCGAAAGTGGCAGCAGCGGTTTGGTTCAAGAATATATTAAAGTAGAACTAGAAACATTTTTATCGTCAAACAAGTTATCAGAATCGCTTCCAGATATAAGCCTTCAAAGTGAGGGTATGTGCAAACCAGCCCCGTCTCTGAACTGTACGCTGGACAATATAGACACGTGACCATCACCTCCCCCCCCCCCTCCCCGCTGCAACACGCTCTCATATAAACAAAATACAGGTAATGTGTGTACAGAACTTAGGCTTTTGTATAGCCCAATTATTTAGGACGCACCTTATCTAAAAGCTAGAAAAGTTATATCTACTTTCATGTATTCATACGTCGGCTCATATTATCTTCAACTGTCACTTTTGATAGATTGTCAATACTCTTAAAAACACTAATAATAATAGTAAAATTTCATCACTATTGGCTGCAAAAATATATTTGTATTTTATAAAAGGCCCTTCCTATAAAAATTATATTGTACAAGAGCAAAGTTTTAAATTAACAGTTTAAAGTCCTTAAGGTGGGAATGTAGGGGACGAGAGAAAAGATCAGTGTTTTCTGCAATTTTGATGTCATTTTTTTTTTTTTACAAAATAAATAACACATTTCTTCATCATAAACATTGAGTTTAATTTTCTTCACATGATGAGCTCAGCAGTTCTCGAATATCTGTCAACGATGTCCTGGAATTTAATGACAACTATTTATCTTAATTTAAAAAGTTTGTCATCTAATGCTGCTATTCTCATGACAGATATTCAACAACTATTGATATTATCATGTCAAGGAAATTAAACTTCATGTTTATACTGGAGCAATATTTAATTTATTTTGGGCAACAAAATTTTTGATATAAAAACTGCAAAATCATGGCCTTTTTTCGCTTTCCCTAAATCCCCACCTTAAACAAACATTGTTGGAAACGTTTCACAATATTGTATCGTTTCATAAATGAATATCACATATTTTTTAAATTATTGTGGTTTTAGTAACAATTAAAAACCTAATGTTAAAGTTTTTCATATAACAATGTAAATATGGTAGAGGGCTTCCAACAATGTTTGTTGTAGGATTATGAACTGTTGATTTAAGAAAGCAAATATTTTTTCTATAAACCAACCTAGTTTTTTAATTGTTACATAATAGTATCAACGTTCCATTTTTAAATATCCATATTATATCAGCACCCGGCTACGTACTGAAAGTGCACAGGCCGAATTTGTGTACTTGCTTTGGAGTATATTAGAAGTGCACAAGGTAGATGCACTAAAAGCGCGCCATTGTTTGTAGTATTTGTGCCCCTTATAGCACCACCGCAAGAGATGTATATTTTTCATAAATTACAAGTATTGTGAGTTTTGTGAATTGGCCTGATACAAACCTAATCTAACATAACCACCATTGTAAAGAGTAATTGTTCCATGTAGTTTTATTATTTTATAATTGTAATTTTTGTGAAGAGTAAGGGGCTGTTTACAATACATGTTTGCAACTTTGCAATTTTTTGCAGTATCTCTTTTTTCCCTGGTGCACTTTTGATATAAGGTCCAGGTGTGATTTTTTTAAATCCATATCTTCGAACGTTTTTGATATACCTCTTGTGAGCTTTCGATGTTCTCCGTCAGAAAACGACTTAGAAAAGAACTTAACCCAAGACAATAAGCCCAGAGATACAAATCGTCCTAGCATCTAGATATCTACTAATATGATAGCAGGATGAGCCTGTATTTATACATTAAATATATGTCGGCATTGCCCGTAATCAGAACCACGTGTCCTAGACCTGTGGTCGAACACTACGTACCACGTAGTCGACGAGGTCAACCACGATTAATTTATAAAGGTTCTATAAACTCTTCGATATAGCCTATTGTCAGGGAACAGACAGCAAACAAAACCTGAGGAGGAGATCGTTAGAGGTAATCGATTGCAATAATATATAGTAAGGGCCCTGACCCCATTTTAGAGTGGAATCAAAGTCATCGAAAGTTTAAATAATATTGAAATCAGTGTTTTTAAATCATTCAACAGCAAGCAAATTAAATAAATAAAAAATGAGTTGAAATTAAATTTTTTTTAGGACTCTTTCAAAGCCAATAGTAAATTTTCAACATTTTTTTTAAAGCGCTGCGTTTTAATATCCATTTGGGCTATATGAATTATTCTAAAATATTAGGGATGAAGAAGGTTGCATTTAGAAGACTTGTAGCTGTATTTGCTTGGAGGAAGTGTGGAAAACAGTTTAGGGAAAACCATTCTCATCAAACCTTATCGGGATTCGAACAGCGATCTCCCCATCATCAGCAGTACAGTGTATTAAAAGTGACGCCTTAGACAATTCAACCACTGAAGCGGGTTTCAACATTTATTGACAAAGTTATTTATGAATGATAAGATATAGAAAATTACCCTGAAGGAGTGTTTAGACCCCCACCGGTGGGCACATGGTCTAAATGCCAAGCTCATTTAATCTGGTTTTACGGTGACAAGGAGGTCAGGATTCGAATACCAGCTGAGAATATTGAGTTACTTCCACCCAAATGGTTTCCCACGCCATCTCCACAAAAATGCTGGTATATTTATTTCTTCTGAATTCTATAATGCCCATCAATACCTCACAAGAGTGAATAAATACGTTTCGTTAAGACGGGAACGTGTCCTAATGTGTACTAAGACGGGGTGCTAAAAAAAAAGCCCAGATGGATAATCAAGACATAGAATAAGAACAAAAGTTGTCAGTTTTTAAATTAAATGTGAAAGTGAAGCTCAACCCTAATATAATTAATTGTACATTTACCTCAATTTGTTTCAGGACGGTAGGGACCTAAAATGATTTAGTAGCCAATTTGTGTAAAGTTCATTATCGAAGCTTAATATTCAAACTTCTGGCGCCATAGTTGTGATTTTAGTATTAAGTATGTTGTATTGTGTTAGATTAATTCTTTTCAAGTTGATTATTGATATACAAACATAGTGCACGCTATTGGCAACCTATGCTTATCTAATTATAAGCTATAAACATTAACCAAAAATCATACTATTAATTTATAAAAGAGAATGAGTCCAATTTCAAAGTATACATACCCACATCAGTAGGAATGGAATTAATCTCTAGCCCACATTGTTTGGTTTGCTGGTATTACTCAAGGTTCGAACCCCAACCAGGTATAATGAGGGTGATTTTCCTTAAATTATTATTATTATTATTATTAGCACCGCGTCTTACTACCCGTTCGGGTTGTACGCACTTACGCTAATGTGTAATGATAGGGTGATTGTGAGATGAAATGAATGACCTACAGTTTAACATGGAATCCGAACCACGGTGGAGGCCTGGCATTCCCCACATTCAAAAGATGTATTGTCAGAGGTGAAGGAAGGGTTTGGTAATCAGATAAATCTTTGCCGGGACCGAGGATTGAACCCCGGACGCCAGTATAGAAGTCTGAAACCTTACCCCTAGACCACCAGGTCACCTAATTTTCCTTAAAAGATTTGTACAATACCTCCACGCAAATGTGGCTACATTTCTTATGAATTCGCAGATATGCCGGGCCGGCACGTGGGGGGAGGGGACGACGACGACGACGACGAGGGAAATTATAAATTTTCAACCCTAATGGGAATCAAACCTGATACAACGTAGACGCATTACCGACTGAGCTATGCTTTGAACCTTATTTATTTTACTACTATTTTAGTTTAATTTTAACGTTTGAAAAGTAATAGTAAGCCATTCTAAGGATAAACACTATCGGGAATCAAAAATAACGAATTGGAATGAACCCGTAAACATGTCCAATATATAAACAAGATCTTGCGACTTTATTATTACACATATGTGAAATATTTCACACATTTTCTCCAAATAAACTATTGTTACATGTTAAAAGAAATGAAATGCTACATGCAAAAAGAAATATCACGCGGATGTTGCAACTGTAAAGCAATGACAGACGCCAGCTGTTGTCTCAGGCTTTGAGAAACTGGTTCCTGGCCAACTAGCTACAACCGCACACTAGTGTAGAGTAGCTGGGTGGCTGCATGACCTTCTACAGTGAGCACAAGTAATATACACTGCGGTTCTACCAATGAGACTACAACCGCACACTAGTGTAGAGTAGCTGGGTGGCTGCATGACCTTCTACAGTGAGCACAAGTAATATACACTGCGGTTCTACCAATGAGACTTTACAACCGCACACTAGTGTAGAGTAGCTGGGTGGCTGCATGACCTTCTACAGTGAGTACAAGTAATATACACTGCGGTTCTACCAATGAGATTTTACAACCGCACAATAGTGTAGATAGCTGGGTGGCTACATGACCTTCTACAGTGAGCACAAGTAATATACACTGCGGTTCTACCAATGAGACTTTACAACCGCACAATAGTGTAGATAGTTGGGTGGCTACATGACCTTCTACAGTGAGCACAAGTAATATACACTCTGGTTCTACCAATGAAACTTTACAACCGCACACTAGTGTAGAGTAGCTGGGTGGCTACTTGACCTTCTACAGTGAGCACAAGTAATTTACACTGCGGTTCTACCAATGAGACTTTACAACCGCACACTAGTGTAGAGTAGCTGGGTGGCTACTTGACCTTCTACAGTGAGCACAAGTAATATACACTACGGTTCTACCAATGAGACTTTACAACCGCACAAAATTGTAGAGTAGCTGGGTGGCTGCATGACCTTCTACCCAATCTACCGTGAGCACAAGTAATACGCACTGCGGTTCTACCAATGAGACTTTACAACCGCACAATAGTGTAGAGTAGCTGGGTGGCTGCATGACCTTCTATCCTATCTACCGTGAGCACAAGTAATATACACTGTGGTTCTACAGCTGAGACTTAACAACCACACAATAGTGTAGATAGCTGGGTGGCTACATGACCTTCTACAGTGAGCACAAGTAATATACACTACGGTTCTACCAATGAGATTTTACAACCGCACAATAGTGTAGAGTAGCTGGGTGGCTACATGACCTTCTATCCTATCTACCGTGAGCACAAGTAATATACACTGTGGTTATACAGCCGAGACTTTACAACCATCTACAAGTGTATACAATACCCCAATTTTCTTACGAATGCATTATCTGACAACTGGGGAAAATACTATAGCTACTTTAACGTATTCATGCGTCAAGTGATATTATCTGCAGCTGTCACTTCTGATAGATATCATCAATAACTGTAAAATAACACCAATCTTCTATATTAATAAATTAAAGAGTTTGTCTGTCTGTCATGAGCGTTGCGCTATATAGATGAACATTTATAAAACTATATTATTCTTCTGGACAAGCCGCCACTAGTCAGGAACTCCTAAAATTATCAGTTAGCTTCATCTGATTACGGGTCATCTTATATTTATTTTAAAAACATTGAAATCAACACCATTTGTAAAAGATTAAACAGATGATTCAGTTTATGAATACAGGGCCTAAATAAGCACTAGGCTGATTGGGCTGCAGCCTAGGCAACGTGATTTTTTTGGGGTGGGGGAAAGGAGCACATATTAGGCCACAAGTTTTTTTTTAACAGGGCTTGAGAAATGTTGAATGAATAAAAACTGTAATTAATATTATAAGATAAAATTTCTTTTCCAAAGTAAAAATGAAACCTGAAATAATACTATTACAAGGAACTAGGATTCTTATTTTAATGTAAAGCTACTTGAATTTCTAATGTAAGGGCCAAGACAAATTAGTTATTCCCGGGTCGCCGGGCTGGCGCCTGTCACTGTTAATATTTTCCTTGATAATTTGAAATGAAAACAATTCAGTGTTAAATTTAAGTACATTTTTTATAGTTACCTGAAGTGTGTCAATATAAATACAATAACCTACTAAACAGTGGGTTTGCGTAATACGTTTATTAATTTATTACATTACACAATATAGTGATATAATTTACCTTTTTTATTAGTTTATTCCAAGCATACATAACTATTAATAGTATGGTAAATATTAAATTAAAACATGTAATAACACAGTTCAGACATATATGTATTTATTGGTTGTCATCTACTTTTATGTTGAGGTTGGTGGGTGGTATTCCGGGGGAGGGGGGCACTCTACAAGCCTATTAGACCTTAACCCTTAATCAGGCAACGTATGAATATATATTTAAGGAATGTGCACCACATATCACGACCCGTCCGAAAAATCTACGTTTAATTTTATTGAACTAATGGGATAGTTATGTGGAAGTTAGAGGAAATATACTTGACTTTGTGTGGATGGAGGGTGGAAAACCAGTCAAGAATTTAAAATATAATTGTAAGAAACCATGATAGTAAATACTTAATATTTACATGTCATAGTCAACACAGTGTGTTTTCCTGTAAATAAAAAAATAATTACGGCACTGTAAAAAGATGTACTTTAAATGTAGAGCTAGAGTATAAATCACGTGTTCTACATCAGTTAAACGTATGCACATTTTCTAAAACTCATTTAACTGTAATTTAAAGTTTGTGAACATACTCTGCCTCCCCGTAGATCATTCCGTATTCTCTCGATAGTACGAGTCTTCGCTAGTCCGAACCTGCTTCGGTCCCAACTAGTTCGGATTAACAAGGTTCTACTGTATTATGAAGCATACAGAGATAATACATTATTATGGATTTCAAACCCAATTAGGTGATAGAATGGTCCAAGGCAGTATTTCTCAGAATCTTCCCTATAGTGGACCCCGTGATTAGCGTTAGGTGCATATGCGGACCAGCCACATTAATATACCACCACCTGTAACCTTGTCTAAATAATTTTTTTTAGCACTGGGTCTTACTACCCGGTCGGTTTATACTCTTATATACTAATTACGCTAGTGAGTTAGAGATGAGTAAGGTTGAATTTAGAATAAGTGTATCTGCTTTCGCGTGGAGGGAGTGTGGAAAACCATTTTGGAAAAAAACCTCAGTAGACCCGACAGAGATTCAAACCCCAATCTCCCAGTCATCGGTAGTCTAGTCTAACACGAAGTGACGCCATAGACCACGTGGCCACTTAAGCGGGTTTACATTTTATTAATGTACATGTTTATCAAAAAGTAGAATACCACCTTTTTAGCATAGGTACCTTGTTTATTATGCACATTCCACATTTAATTCCGCGTGCAGCAAATATAATTTTATTTTGTGGACCTCCACTGTCAATTTTTTACTCGTTAGATCTTTCACGAAATATTTATTTTTTCCTATGTTCCTGTTTACGGACCATCTGGCACTCTACTGCGGACCACAGTTTGAAAGTTATTTTTATATTCTAAGGCTTAATTTTATCAGAAGCCTGAACTTCCAATGACAGTGATATAAAAGCTCAAATCCAAGTCGAATGATGGGAGGATATATTTTTCTTAACGATTTCCCACTTTCCTCCAAGCCAATGCGTGTACATTCTACCTAAATTCTAACTCCTAATTCTTAATTCATGAGTGTAAATATTTAGATAGTCTAAATGGGTTACGGGGTGTAAAAAATAACTTTAAGGCAACCGGTGACCTGGCGGTCTAGGGGTAAGGTGTCAGACTTCTGTGCTGGCAGTCGGGGTTCAATCCTCGGTCCCGGCACAGATTTATCTGATTACCAAACCCTTACTTCACCTCTGACAAGACATCTTGTGAATGTGGAGAATGCCAGGCCCCACCGTGGTTCGGATTCCACGTTAAACTGTAGGTCCTCCATTTAATCTCACAATCACCCTACACATTAGCGTAAGTGCGTATAACCCGAACGGGTAGTAAGACGCGGTGCTAATAATAATTTAAGGCAACCTGTTTATTTCCTCACGATTAAACTAAATCTGTTTAGTTAGTAAAACAAAATCCCAACTCAGCAAAATATGTTCATCATATCTACCCTTGTTTCCCAAATAATTGATTTGGATTTTCTGGCTGTATGCTTGTCTTCCGATTTACTCTTACATATACAACCTTTTTTTAATACTGTTTTCTTGGAATTTGATTAAGGTACATCTTTTCATGAAATCAGAGGATAATTTAATCATTTTTTAGAACTGCATACAATTGGATTTATGACCGCACGTTAAATCATCTAGTGCAAAACAAAATGGTACGCTCTGAATACGAGTGCATGAACATATAAATAAGGACTTTACTTACATGTAGCAATTTGTTGACTGGTTTTATTAAATTCCATTTCCTTTAGATTATGCGGTACAAAATTATACAACATAGCGGTAAAATTTCCCCGTATTACCAGGATAAAAAAATGCTTGTTTCTTTACCGTAAATCATTTTGTTATATATTTTTATATTGCGAGAAATGACCGCATATTAAAAAAAATGTATGTTAACTAAATAGGAACGATATAAAGTAGCTGGTAGCTTTTGAATATCAAAGATTCACTATAATATATTTTAATATGATTTATTTAGGTATCAAATAAATAATTTCACAAAATTATAAATACAATTTTCTCAAGAGATCAATCAACACATTTTAAATTTCAGGAACGCACTCTGTCCCAACATCCGCAAATCCACGATGCTGTATTGAGTGCTCACGATAGTTTATATTTTAAGGTGGGGGTGTATACGCGGGGAAAGGCAATTGTTTTTGCAGTTTTTATAGCAACTCATTTTTTTTTTGCCTAAATAAATAGAACAATTGCTTCAGAACAAAGCTAAAGTTTAATTTTCTTCATATAGTGATATCAACAGTTTATTTTGACCAAAAATTGTTTTATGGATGAAAACTTCAAAAACACTGGCCTTTTATTACATCACCTACATCCCCACCTTAAAGACAATCTTTCTAACCTCATTTACTGGGCATATATCTCTTTAATACGTATGTGTATTTTCTTGTCAGACCCAATACCGACCTATTTCATAGCTCTAAATTGACAAATGAAAACTTTACTAAAAATGTGTTGGCCTGAAGATGTAAAACATCTATTAAAATTACAACAATATTTAACGGAGGTCAAAAAGTTCATCCCCTTCGCCCTTCCCTCTTCTCCCAGACGCATCTCCGGAACCGCTGGTGCTATGGGTCCCATATTCGTTTGGAGGGTACCCTTTAATACCCTACCCTCAACAAATCCCCCCTCCCCAACCAAACTCGGCCCCCTTCCCGCCCCAAACACATCTCTGGAACCACTGGAGCTGTGGTGCAAAATTCTAACAAATAATGTTGTCTACACTAAAGTTTTCTCAAACACTTTATAAATATGAATGGCTCATGTTTATGTGATAAATTTTCCACTTTTAAATAAAGTTTCTTTAAAACTATAATTTACGTCTCTTTATGTTTTATTCATTTGATACTTTTTTTTATTTCCTTTAGTTTAGACAAAGTTTTTACTCTAATTTTTTTAAAAATCTGTACCTAAGTATTGCACAATTTGCGCGCAGGATTGCTAATATTTTATTTCAAGGGTAAAATAATATATTCCTTCCTTCCACAAAGCTATAATCAACATCACACCCTGGAAGTCATGTCATCTTAAATATACTATACTAACAAAGAATGCGAAAGAAGTATAAAGGGGTTGGAGAGGGAGAATGGAAGGGGGGACAGTACCCGTCTGTCCATAAAAAAGATCTGCCAACTATTTCACTTAGAATGTATTTGCCTACATTGAAAACACATAATTTTAATGTAGCCAAATTCTAATTAGTTTCGTATTCACAGTAAGATTGTTCCGAGAACAAAAGAGTAGATTAAATTGGCAATGTCATTTCGTGGTAGAGCCGTCACCTCAACATCAACAAAAAAGCTTTTGCCAACTTAGAAATCAAGTCACGTCCTTTCAATTTAAACAGGTTGGGTAAGTAATAAGCAACTTTACTTTTTGAAAAATAAAACTAATATTGTTTGTATAATTTGGCTCAAATATAAGTGAATACAATGTTACATAATGGCATCTAATAATGATTCTAAGTTAGCAAACAATTCAATTGAATTGGAAAATACTAAAACGTTATAAGTCACTCTTTAAAGATTTCGAGCTAATGGCTGGATGTGATTCCTTAATTTGATAAAAATAACCCTTGTCATCTAGTCTTTTTTCACACAAGAGGGAGAGGTACAGTGAAGTTTTTGTAGTTATTTGATTGCAATACTTTATTAATAATAATAATAATATTTAGCACCACGTCTTACTACCCGTTCGGGTTATACGCTTTAAGTACTAATTACTCTAATCGATTAGGAATTGGGAAGGTTGAATTAGAGGAAGTGAACCCGCATTTGCGTGGAGGGAGAGTGGAAAACCATTTAGGAAAAACCACCCCCAGTTCACCCGACCGAGATTCGAACCTCGATCTCCCCGTCCTTAGCAGTCGAGCAGCTCAACACGACTAACGCGTTAGCCAACTACGCCACCGAGGCGGGTCAATACTTTATTAAAATGGAAGAAGAACCAGGGGCAAACCACGTAAAAAAAAAGGATATAAGTGAAGCTAAATGGAAAAGAAACACAGTGAAAAGGGCCAGCGTGAAGGTATTAGAATATGTAAACTACAAATAGTGAATAGTGCCAGCTGTGACCACAGGACCACATTGTGGGTAAGGAAGCCTATTTTATATATTTCTACACTCTTTAATTTAATCGATTTCTTCTCTTTTTTATTGGTATAAAATATTTAATTTGAATCATCGAGGACAACAATAATAGGCTACATCATATTATAAAATTACACTTTAAATGTTCTGGTATATTATGTTTAGACAATTTAATTTTACGGGAGACGTATGTTGAAACTACTTAATCAATCTATGAGTGTGAGTAAAAAAAAGACATACATTTCACAGTCATTTTTTTAGGCAAGCCCAATTATTTTCAGACTATATTAAAATTAATTAAATTACGAGGAAAATAATGATAAAAAAGAAATGACTTTACAGAGGATAAATGACTTTTAGGTCAAATGACTTTAGGCTAAGAGACTTTCGGTCTAAATTTTTAGACTGAATATAGGCTAATGCCGCGTCCCCTGTGTTACTACAAGATTGATTTCATTTACACGTTTATAGGCTACATCAATCGTAGCCCAGTTTTTTTTAGCACCGCGTTTTACTATCCTTTCGAGTTATACGCGTGTTATAATTACACTACTGGTTTTAGGGATTAAGAAGGTTATATTTAAAGGAAGTGTACTAGAATTTGAGTGGGGAGATCGTGGAAAACGATTTTGATAAAACCACCCTCAGTACTCCTGACCGAGATTCGAACACATATTTTCCCGTCATCGGCATGTCTGTCAATTGCCAAAGTAGCGCGTTAGGCCATACGGCCACCGAAGTGGGTCGTAACCCAGTTGGTGGTAAGCTTACTCAGTACATAATGTATAATTTCTCAGAGCACGCCCGAATCTACTAATAGCACGTTCTTTTAATGGAGGCTCTTTCCATGTCCCGATGAAATGAGGCGATGGTGATAGTGAATATGATGGTGTGAAACCAGTAGAAACTCTTAACTTAACTTAAGCCTAATCAATCAGAACCTAGTGAGCGTTGAAATGATTCGCCTTTCGGGAAAAAATAACCATGGTACCAGCCGGTAATCGAACTCAGGCCCCCAAGATGGGATCCAGGAGCGCTGGCCACTATACCACGGGTCCGGTTCCAGACTATTGAGAAGAGAACACGTTGAAAGCTATCCTGTCAAGGAAAGTAAATACTCTGGGAAGGTAATCAAACACCAGGATGCCAAGCTGAACATATTTACCAGAATATATGGAAAAGCATACAAATGTAAAATGCAGTTACAAGTTCTTTGCTGTTTCTTCAAGGACAAATTTAACTTAAGATTTGGTCTACCGCAGATATATTGTTGCTATACTTGTGAAGAACTAGGTTTGAAACTATTAAGTCCCCCACTTGACCGTCGCTGCAAAGCTGATGATCCATAGGTGAAGATCAAAAAAGTTTTATACCAAACTAAAAACAGAAACTAATTATGACAAAAATGAAACAGAAAAACATTTCCTAGCTTTTCCTTTCAACTACATGAAGAATATCCCGCTCTCGCGAGCTCCTAAGAAAGTATTTTATATATTTTTAGTAACTTATTAATAACATCACATTTTGTACGAGTAACGTAGACGACACTTTATATTTGCGGCGGCTGACCGTTAATCTATTCTGTAGACATGACTTAAAACAGAATTCGGCTCATGTGTATATCTATCACGAGGGAACTACAAGAAAGAGCCTCGATGAGGTGTGTTTTTTTCGTATATAATTATCTTTCTTCAAATCTCCAGAAGATTACGGAAGTTAATGTCCACTTGAAAAAATGTGGTCTTACAGACTCAAGACGACTCAGAAAGAATGAGCAGTACTATCCCATACGAGGTTATTCCTTCTTGCGGTGTGGTAGGGACTTCGACATCATTAAAAAAACTTTTTTTTAACGATAGAAAAAATTGACAGTTTACGACAACTGACAGAGCCCATCACAATACATCAAGTTCATCAAGAAAATCTACAGTGACGGAAGTGGAAACATCTCAAAGGCTAGATTTTAAAAACTGGCTGACACACCACTACAATAAAACGTGTATATCTGAGGAAACAAGAGAAAAACAGGTTACACTAAAATGAACCAAGTCAATTTTGAACTTCACCAGGGTGTCTACTCAGTTAGAGGAACAAAAATTCGTGACTTTTTGGTGACCTTTTTTGACCACAAAATTCCTTCGGGGTTGTATAGCCCAAACGGGCAGTAAGACGCGGTGCAAAAAAAAAAAATCCTTCGGTAAACGGTCGAACATTATATTGTACATCGGGCCTAGATATTGTAATAACAAACAAAAGTAATAACTATTACTACCAACAAGAAAACTACTTGTAATTAATGATGTTTGAAGCTCACAGAAGCTGAAGTCTCTCAATAAACATAAAAATCTAATATTGTTCAAATTTGTCGCCTAATATTTAGTTTATACACAAAATCACAACATATAGGATTTATGTCTGCCTCAGTCGTTTCTTATTCAAGTTGATTTTAGTTTGAAGTGCTGAAGCCTCTTCTTCTGCTTGTTGGAGAAGTTTTATTTTCTTTGCCTCGCGTTTATTTACGGTTTACAACGTTGTTTTTGATCTGTTAGCTTATTCACTTTCTTTCTTCTTCATTTCTCCAATTGCTGCCCTTCTTTTGGAACTTGCTTGCCTAGCTGCATGCAGCATTACACTTGTAAATTCCACATTCTTTATCCCACCTGGGAGATTAGAGAACCCTCTTTCATATTTTCAACCAAACACTCCTTGTTTACTGAAAAACCTCTTTCAACAGCACATGGAACATTGTAAATATCATCGTGAAAAAAATGACAGCAATGCCTTGCAAGATTTTGGATTAATGAAGATGTTGAAGAGAAAAGAATCTAGTCTGGTTTCATTGAAATCAAATGTCTTCAGATCTTCTTGAACAAAAGACTGCTCACAGATTTCAAGGTAGTTTTTTCTTATGTGTTCAGCTTCAATGTATGCAATGTGGTTGTTTGAAGTGAGTTGTTCGAGTGCTATGTTAACCCGTTGTACTCTTAGAGTGCCACTAGTCATTAGTGATGGTGAAAGGTATGAAGCACCTTTCACCATGAACTTTCGTAATAGAGACCTAGCCCCAGTCAGTTTTTGAAACATTTCCACTAAGAAGTGTCTGCAATCTTTTCTAAAGAGTTGTACATCAAGTTCTTTCACATTTTTACAAAATCTCTTCGCACCAAAGCTTATGTCTACGTCTGAAAAGCTCAAGAGATTTTCATTTTTGACATCAACTGCCAAGAGATATGTGTTTTTCACATTGCTTATAACCTTTTCCTTAAGGACGCGAACAGCAATGCTACGTGCCATCGAATAAAGTTTGGCATGTACAAAGGGCTACATTGGATTGTCATTTTGAAATATTGTAAGATATGGTTGCACTTTTCCTGCTACTTACTGCAAGAAAAAGAGTTTTGCTTCAAAAAGGTTATCTTTTAGGAAGCCTCGTACAACACAGAAATTCTTTGTTTCAGGTGTTTTGGAATACACAAAAGTCCACATATTTCTTTAAATGCGGAATCATTTTCAAGGATCTTTCAATTACTTTTGAGTTTTCCACCCATCTGATGGAACACATTTTAGGTGGAAAGAGGCCTAATCCATTTGAGAGGATGTAATCAGATCTTCGAGATGTAAAATCTTTAAACAGATAATACAACGAACGCAGAAAATTATGAGCTTGCCATTCACATTTATTATGAGCTGTCTTATAAGCTCCATGAACTGAATGGTTTTCGTGATGCCGTCTGTTTGTCTATCTAATAATAATAATAATAATAATAATAATAATAATAATAATAATAATACTTAGCACCAAGTCTTACTACCCGTTCGGGTTATACGCCTAAATATTAATTACGCTAATGGGAAGGTTGATTATAGAGGAAGCAAGCCCGCATTTGCGTGGAGGGAGAGTGGAAAACAATATAGGAAAAACCACCCCCAGTTCGCCCGAGTAATATTCGAAACTCGATATACCCCTCCTCAGCATTCTAGCTCAACACGAAACTAGAGCATTAGCTAACTACGCTACCGAGGCGGGTGTGTTTGTCTATCTGTGAGTCTGTTTGTATCTCGGCCTAGAGCCTAAACCATTTTACTAAGCGCCCTAAACTTGATATCTAGGGTTTTATTAAGGATCCCAAGAGATTTTGGAATTATATGTTATTCAACCCTAAAATTAAGGGTAGTTTACTTAAAGGCAAAAGAGATTTTTTTTTACTATTTAATTTCACATATCTTACGAGTTTTAAGTAAATATCTTCTTTAAAAAAAAAAGAGCGAGAAAGTCTGTGCAATACATAAGACCATTTATTTCTAAAAGTCATTCTTATGAAAATCGGACTGTAGGTCTCATCCTATCTGTGAGCATGGTCACAGTTGCAAAGTATGAAAACATTCCCGACGACGGGCGAATGTTTACTTTGGCCGGCTGTGGTCCGGAATGCACATTCCTACTGCATGCAATCCACATTGGCGTTGTCAACTATGACCGTCAAAAATTGGCTAACGCCCAATGGTGGGGGGCAATGTCAGTAGTAGTTCGTTTTTGTTTAGAACCGCGTCTTACTAAACGTTTGGGTTATACGCCTCCGAGGTTCGAATATCGGTCGGGTGAACTGGGGTGGTTTTTCCTCTCGAGTTTACTTCTTCTAAACTTAACCTTCCCAATTCCTAACCCCTTAGCGTAATTAGTACTTAAGCGTATAACCCGAACGGGTAGTAAGAAGCAATACCAAATAATAAAAAAAAACTATACTGGGATTCAAACCTTGTGCTCCCACCAAAGGTGGCATTATACTACGTGAATCTAAACACCTTATACCTTGCGGTGACAGGTTCTGCGGTTCTTGATTCCTTCATAGTCGACTTCATTATCTAAAGTAAAAATGTATTGTAAAAGTTTTTTTTCCCTTATCAAAGCAATGTAGGAGGAACCTCAAACACAACAGCAAACTACTTTGGACAAACCTGCTTACACCGTTCAAAGATTTCTGCTTTGTTTTCTTACGGATAAACCCTTTCAAACGTCCCTCAGAAATTTATTGAAGCTATCAAATGGGGAGGCTTAGCCGAGAGATTTTGGACCGGTTTGAATTCTCTATTTACCGCAGATATGTTAAGTTTACCAAGTAGTTGGGTTTATATTGCTAGTGGCTATAACGTCGTAAAAAGAGGGAGGGGGAGAGACGATAACAATAAAACTTCAGAGGTAAGTATTTTGAATTACCTGATGCTTCTTGATGATAGGATCGACGACACAAGAGTTTAAAATGCACATACTTAAACAAATTCAAATAAACAAGAAAAATTTACCTTTTAGTACCTAATACTATTAGCTAGTTTTATTTTACGTGCTCCATGTCTTATAACCCATCTGGGATATCCACATATTTACACAAACGTTGTATAGATGAGAGAGGTTAATTAAAGGGATGTACAGAAACTTTCCTCACGTTGGAGCTGAGGGAAGGTAGAAAACAATTTAAGAAAAAAAACCCTACATTTCACGATATTGAATCAAACCCCAACTTCTCCTTTATCAGAAAACCAGATAAGGGGAGAATGTAGGATTGGTCAGGGAGCATTGGTGGTCTAGGTTCAATGACAACAGGAATTGACCTGTCGTAAGACAGAACATCTAATAATAATAAAGTTTTGTGATAAAGCTATAATTCTGTAATTTTGTACAAACTACCCCTTGACAGTTTAAAATGAAAGGACATGTATAAAGTTTAAACATATTGAAGGGATAGGAAGAGTCAAAGCAAAATTTAAAATTTAATCTACTGAATACAAAATAAACAACTTCACCTTTTAATTGTATATGAATTTATAATTTTAAGAAATCAGTAGCATTTTAATTAAATCCACAACAGTCTGAGAAGACAAATTCGGGACATTTTTTGTATTCCCTCACATTCTTAATGTGCAGTACGTATCTTATATAGTAAGTACACTGTGTCATATTAGAAATTTGATCCAGTCTACACAAGTAACAGTAATATCTTTCCTGTCGTTGATTTTTCTCTTTAAGGCCACTAGTGCTAGCTTGTTATTCGCAATACTCAATATGCTGCTTCTACTGTATTCTTTAACGGTTTTATATTATGAGTATCTAGCTTATTTTTGACTCTGTGGTTTTATTTGCAGCCCCATTTGTCCCCATTTATTTTTCTATAAAAAGAGAAATTACAACTTGTTGAGCTCGATGATGTATGCATTTTTTCCTTGTATGTGTATTATATTTATTATTTACTTTTGGTTTACTTAGAAACTTTGAAAAACTTTTGTTCTCGTCTTTATTGACAATTTCATCAGCAGACGATTTAGTAGTAGATATCTTTTTATCAATGGAAACTGAAAGATAAACCACAGTCTTGTAAATGAGTTGTGTATATGAAGTTTTGTTGGGCTTTGGATTAATAATGTCATCATTTGCATGATTTATTTGTCTTCTATTCGTATCTAGATGGGAGGTAGCTCCTTGGAAAATGAATATAATTGTACCAGGGTGTTTGTGCTGTGAAAAGTGTTGTTGTAACCATTTAATGAATGTTGCCGTCGTCACCACTCACCGTAATTTCAACTGCTGCTCCAGGTGGCAAATCATTGGTCCATTCAGGTCTGCATCCTTTGTCTTTGAACAAAATTATTGTGTCATATAGCCTATTGCGTTACCGTAGACAACACTTGTCAAGTTCTCGCCGTGTTCTGGGCCAACAAATTACACACTTTTGAAACTTCTAGAGCTTTAACTAATTGTTTATGTAAGGAAAGGTGGAAACCTTTTTCACCAATGTTGAGAGTCAATTGGGGTTTCTGAATGATGTCTAGATATAGCATAAATTTGAGTGGTTAGTGGTACAATGCATCTATTGAGCTTGGCAGCTATGACCGAATTCAGATTCTGGGCTTTCCTTCTTGATACTTCTGGATAGATTTTTATAAATCATCCAAGCCACTTTTTCCCAGCTCTTTTTTAATGTACATTGCAAAAGGATTGTTACACTGTTCATCTCAAAACAACCTTAAACATTACCCTTGACTACCTTTGCAGTGAAAGGCATTCCGATGTTCTGTAATTGAACAATTCTAGCACACAGGTCATATTCTTGTTCTTTAGATAAAATTGGATTTCTCTGTTTATCTTTTCAATACTGCCACCCTGCATAATGTCCTTCTTAGAGTGTTGAAATTATAAACAGACGCCCTTAGCTCTAGTGATGATTAACATTTCATCCATCAACTGCCACTGCACGAGTTTTCTACTCATTGTGAGCTGCAGATATAGAGAACCTTTTTAATTTTAATTTAAAAAATATGTTAAACATCAGAGCTATTAATGAATTATCTACACTGCTGGAAACGCGATCTAAACGTCAAACTCATTTAGTGTACTTTGCCAGGGATGTCGGGGCTCAAATACCATTCTCCCTTCGCATAATCGCGGGTACATTTCTCATAATTATACCCTACTCATCTTTAACACATTAGTGTAGTTAATAAAAAATCAGCTCATTCAAATGGGTAGTAAGATACCATGAAAAATAAATGGAATTAAACGAAGGAAATATGTAAACGACTTAATGATGGGGTAGGTAGATAAAGCTAAGAGGAAGTGCATATAAAATAATGGGGAAATATTGAAATAGCTCGATATAATTCTTTGAAATCTTCTAACATTAATTTATTAAGTGTCCTTTAGCAACTTCACTCTTAAAACAACACTGCGTCAGCCAACAATCAGGAATTTATATTAGCTACTTGTTCTTACATCCACAGCATTAGGTAACGAGCTGGCATAAGAATATGCTGCATTCTAACAGCTTACTTCACATTTAAGACTAAATTCAAGTAGTGGTCCACCTTGGCGACTGTATCTTTTTCCTTAAACTTACCTTATTATATTCTTTAAATAAAAAAATGACACTTTGACAGCGAATATGATAATTACATGCAGCTATAACCGTAACTAACAAATACAATAGTTTGGCTATTTGATCCATCATGATATGAGTATTCGTACAGTCGTAAATATTATATTATTATTATTATCACCACGTCTTACTACCCGTTTGGGTTGTACGCACTTACGCTAATGTGTAATGGTAGGGTGATTGTGAGATGAAATGGAGGGCCTACAGTTTAACGTGGAATCCGAACCACGGTGGAGGCCTAGTATTCTCCACATTCACAAGATGCCTTGTCAGAGGTGAAGGAAGGGTTTGTAAATCAGATAAATCTTTGCCGTGACCGAGGATTGAACCCCGGCAACCAGCACAGAAGTCTGACACCTTACCCCTAGACCACCAGGTCACCACATAAATATTATACTTTTGTCAGATTAAAACCCTACCGATTCGTAAGTGGCTGCGTTATCTGATAGCTCGTGATATTAATTGATCACATATATATAGCTGACGATTTACACAAGTCCATAAAAGATTCTGCTTTAAAATATGAGTGAAGAATTACCCTGCACACGGGACCCCTTGGTGGTTAGAATATTGGCGTACTAAGCCAAAGGTCCTGGGTTCGATTCCCTTAACGAGGTGTAATATTTCAATTTAAAAAATGATAATTAGATGTGGCTATAACCGCAATTAACAAATATAATATCTTTTATATTTAATCCATCTTACCCTATTAGTTTAGATAAGCGGATATCCCAGAAGGGTAATTAGATGGGGTGTAAACACAACAAATAATAATAAAGGTACGCATGTGTGGAGGAGGAAGGTCAAGTTTACAAATAAAATAATTAAAAAATAGTTACAATAATATTTAGTATCTAATTATAAACATGTAACGTTCTCTTTTATCATCAACAGGTAATTTTCATAATTTCTGGCGGGGTTAAAGTCTCAAGTAGTGTTTCAATAATAGACAAATTAAGTTTAGAACATACCATACTAATTAAATTTACCAATTTCATGTCAAAAGATTAATGCTTATACCAAAGTAATTTTAAGAAATGTTAAAATATGTAACACGATCTATTAATTATTTTTCAAAAAAATATTATCTTTGAATGTTAAAAGTTAGTAGGGACGAAAATTTACCGCAGTGGCGACAAGTGGCGGAGAGGAACCAAATCCGTTAGCAAATACTAAATCCATAGAAATAATGGGAATTTAGGATGAGCATTTTTTGGTATTATATTTATAGACTTACCTTAGTGATGTCCATACCGTCGTAATAGAAAAATGCAAAACTTATATATGTTTAGAATGGGAATCATTGTTTTTATTTTTAAGACTCCAATAAAATTCAAATATACTGCTGGTACAAACCTTATGATTATCATTAGTATTCATACGAGTATATTACGAGTCTGGAATACATAATTTGTAGCCCAATTTGTAGAAAGATTAGCCAGTACCAATGTGCCGTGGCCTTAGGGACACCCGAATGTACTAATCATACATCCTTTCCATGGACGCTCTTTCCATGTCTTGATACGATTAGATGATGGTGATAGTGAATTTGAGGGTGTGGATCAAGTAGAAACTCTTAAAACTTGTTAATAATAACTAATCAAATCCGGTTGACTGTTGGGGTAATTCCTTTTGCGGGAATATACCAAAGGTACCAGCCGGGAATCGAACCCGGGACCCCTTAAACTCGCAGCCAGGTGCACTGACCACTACATCACAGGTCATGTTATTATAATTAGTAATGGATAATGACCAACATTGATTTAAATAACATTAACCAAAGAGTTTTTTTTGGGTAAAAACATTAACTTAATTATTTCGCGACAATTTTGCTCAGAGCGTCAACTTTGCTACCATTTCACTCCAATGTCAACTTGTCTTTATTGTTGTAAGTCGTAACACGTGTATTTAAATCATTATTAATTATTCAGTTTATAGTCAACATGATGACGTCAGTCTATACGACATATTATAGTACCCTAAAGTAAATGTAACGACTCAAGGTTTATCTACAACCAAAATGTCGTATTCCATCTATCTTACATCTAATACCCTTAGATCACGTTCCTACGCAATACTTAATGTCGAGGAACAGGAAAAATAGCCAAAGAGTTCAATTATTATTGCATCCATTGCAAGTTAAACATAAGAACTACCCCACTCACAATGTTGGGGAAAGTGCCAAAGAGTAATTGATTGTCATTCCATTCAAGAAATGTAGATAAATGAATATTTTTAAAATTAAAACCATACTTTCACTAATGACCTTTTGAACCCTCTTGCGATAGATGGAGTGAGCGTTGAACAAAAGCTGTCGTATGTGAGCCAAAAGGTCACTGCATGGACCAATGACTGTGTTCGTATATCTCAGACCCCCTGTTTTGTTACAAAAATGAAACAATATTTATGTGTAAAAAGTATAGCTAGTAAAATTAGCACACACGTGGAGGTGAACTGGCTGAGATTTTCATATAGTGTCCTTAATGCCGATACAATCATTGTTGTGCCATAACCCCTCTCCCTCCTCCCCTTACCCATGAAAAAACAAATGAAAAACAACAACAAACAATCACATGTTAGGTAACGTAAGACACTATTCCAGAATTTTTCTGAAATAAAATTCAAGTCAGACTAAACGGAGTACCAACTTACCAATTCATAAGGATTAACATTTTCAGGTAACAATTTTATATAACTTAATCACAGGAGAGGGTATGCGTTCGTTAAAGCTTTATAAATATTGAGAATTAACATATTTGGTTTACTATAGATCTAGGAACTAGAGATGGGCGATATATCACTGACTGTGATTTTTTCACCGATACCATTTTATCACTGATACTCCCAGTTACTCGATCCCAAAAGTATCGGTGATTGAGATATCAGTGATCGGAGATACTCGCATACTCGCAATACTCGCAATACTCGAGCTACGGAGCTAGTATTGCTTCTTTTTCTAGACACTCGAATAAATACTCGCTTCACGGCCATTGTTATTCTTTTATTTTTTATTTTCTACCAACTAATTGAGAATCGACCTTATTGACTGGCATGTTTTACGTGTTATTTCTATTTAAAACACTTGATCTCTTAGAGCTCATTTATCAAAAACAGTATAAGATTGCTACGTAAAAATGACTTTAATAGTTTAAATGTTTCCTTCACATGCATTTTCAATACAAAACATTTGTTGTTAAGAGCAAAATTCAAAAGCAAGCTTAGCTTACTAAGCAAATCACATTTCGGATTCTTTTTAAAAGTAGGCTACGAAAAAAAATCATTTCTTTTTTTCGGTGATCCTATCCCCAAAATCGTAAATAATGAATTAAAATAAGTAACAAAATAGAAAAAATAGAAATAAACCTTAATATATTATTTACAATGCGTTGATGATCCTCATCATCCTATAGTCTAATCTAAAGTGTGTTTATATAATAATTGATTAAATATTTTCTAGCATCTTATAGGTTTATTTGCTTCTAATAGATGTATAGCTCATCTACTATTATATGTACGGTATTTAAAATAAAATAACACTACAATAATATAATATATGACCTGCTTTCCAAACGTTTTCTAAACAAATCACCATTATGTTATGTTCATTTTTAATCTCACATAAATTTTAATTGTAGTGAAATAGATCACTAAATAAATTACACAATTACAAGAGTTTCTCATAGTACGTAAAATAAGTTAATATTGGTATTCAAGTTTAACATAATGTTTGTTGGACCACTAATTTTGCCCAAATTACATAACATTTCACTATAAAATACTAAATAACATATTTTATTTCTCTATTTTTCAATTGTATTAAACTTCTTAAAACGCATACTTTTGTATTGACTGTACATTAGTCAGGCAACACGAAACCCGGAGATTAGGTAGCTGTATGTCAATAATGTCAATGTCAGTGCCGACTGCCGAGTGCCGACAGAAAGAGCTTATGTTAAGTCTTTAAGTATCGAATTCCATTGCAAGCCGCCAAACTTCCAAGTAATTAGTTCTCCTTTCAAGTTCCAACCGACAACCGAATGTCATGGGATTATTCGAGTAAATAGTAAATACCCAGTACTCAGAAATACTCCATACTCAAAAATACTCCATACTCAAAAATACTCCATACTCAAAAATACTCCATACTCCTACTCGATACTCGATTGTACGCGCCTACTAGGACAGAAGCTAAATACTAACAGTGAAAAATCACTGGTATAAATCACCGATATTTTAAAATCACAGTCACTGTATTCACTGATATCGTAAAATAACTGTTTTTCCCATCTCTACTAGGAACCCTGAAAAATGGTTATTCAACTACCAAATTCAGTAGTCTAAACGTGAAATGAGAACTGGAATAGCTTTTTTTTTTGTATTATTGTAACTCATTTGAGAATGTTTCTGGTGTTAAGGTTTTTAAGATGAACTAAAATTGAGTATGAACGTGAAAACGTAACTAATAGAATGGTTTATCATGTTGTTTAGCTATATGTCGAATGGAATAGATTCCAGGATCATTGACACTGACTCAACATACATTTTATTGTTACCACCAATTGGACACTGACAGTATATTTTCTTCCACTTCAACGACTATATTTATGACTGCTCACAGAGTAAAGTGATGTATAGCTCAAAATAAAAATATTACTACGTCATGGATTCTATTATATCAATTATTTACAGTGATCATCAATTTAATACTTTTCAAGAGAACATAACTAGAATTATCTTAGCCATTTGACTACTAAGATCGACACACACCTTAAAAACTAACCTAATTCTAGCGTCAACGCAACATCAGTTCCTTCGGGCACTAATACATCACTATGGAAGGGAACTCACCTATTTTACCAGCTACAATTTTTTCTACTATGCTGGGAGCTTTGTTCACTAGACACACGTACTAAGGAATGCACTTAGCTATCTGCTATGGATGCATTAAAAATGCATGGATATTAAAACTAGTCTTATATTCGATTTGATTTCACATGCATAGCTCGCTAGAACTATAAAAAATCAGCCCAAAAGTTATACCCACAGAGACAAGTTTTTGTGGTGATAGAAAGTCAAAATGGAGCTAGTGTGCTGTAACATGTATTTTTTAACTTTGAATTAACGAAAATATTTTTGTTAGAAGCAAATGCTTGTAATGGTAATATCCTTACTTTAACAGGGCGAAACTTATGGAATGAAGTCAACACCCATAATGGTATATTATAAGTCTGAGTACTTATGGAACGTCCTACGGAAAATTCCGATGAACAAATTCTTGTTTCAAAGACATGCAATCGATGTTGAATATTTAGCTAGTCCCCTCGTTTCAGCACCACAAACACAAGTCTCCGCACCTAGGTGGTAAGAGATAGATCTATAAGGGAGTACCACACACAGTCCACGGCTGGATGGTGTTGGTGGCGCCTTCCTTCGACTTGCGGCTTACGTTTGCAGCGTCCCTTGTAGGCAACCGGGATGGCCTTGCCCTTGTGGCACGCCGCCTCGCGGAGGTGACAAGCGCTCTGGTAAGTGGTGTCGTCGGTGCCGCACACCATCTTGGTGCCACCGGTCGCCGCCACTGAGGGGCAGCGCTGAGAACACTTGACGCAGTGCGGCGTAAGGTTCTGGTCGAGAAGGCAGTGCTTCCCCGTCGGGCAATGAATCCTGTCGCACGAGCCTGTGGCAACAACCCCGACACAATGGTATTTATCTTATATACAATCCGGCCAGGTGGTAAGCCTGGCAGAGTGATTCATGAGGAATTGGCCCTCGAGGTTCTCCATTGGTATTCGGTTCGAATCCAGACTTAGAGTAAAGCATTAGAGGAATACAAATGGTTTGAAATTAATTCTAATCAGGAGGTTCTAGACGGAACTGCCCAAGTTTTGTGCCTGTAAAAACAATTATGTCAACCAAAATGACCTTACGAGATGTGCTGGCTTCACGCAACGCGAATAGAGATGTTAAATAAGATAACTTCTGCTCAGGACTAAGATAATTTTCTGAATGAAAACATATTTTGGATTGAAAAACATACCAAGAAAAATAAACAATGGTGTCTTTGATTTATGAACTTTTACAAAATTAGATAATAAAAATATAATAAAATATAACCCACATGTATTACGAAGAAAAAATTATCTCTAATTGTATTCAGTTTCATTTTTTATACCACATATTTTATAAATATAATTAAAAGTGCATGATCATATATTAATAAAGCTACTAAAAAACCTTGCACGTGTTCAAGGATCCCTTTCACACGTGTCCACAAGGATGTCAATATTATAAAATTTTGGAAGAAAAGACAAACCAGTCAAAATTAGAATAGTATTATGAGGCCTACTCGTATTATTGTGTTTTGTGGTTATCTTGTTTCACCACATTATCATGTGAAGTTAACATTTTGTAACCATCTATAAACAACGAATTTCAAGAGTTTTGTTTTGATCTCAATATTCTACCCATAAGTAGGATCATAGAGCCTAGTCATTTATTATTAGTAAAAACACCTCATTTGTCTTTAGTACTTTATTAGATGTACACATTACTGTATTCGGCAAACATTACAGAGAGAATAGGCTTATTAGGGGTATATTTATATTTTTAATTTGAAAGCACTAGGTATTAGTTCTAAAACACATAAAATTTTATCTTCGTTATAATGATATTGTTTTTATTAATTTTGTTTGCTCAAATGTAATGGTATTGAGTTTGAAAATTGAAGTAAACGTTTTAAGTAAGTAATTTATTCATTTGCATTATTTCAACCAAACTATTATGAATAATTTTCTGAGAACACCAAATTCATTCTAAAGTCTATATATTAAATGAATTTAAAAAAAGTTGAATTAAACTCATTAGCTATACTAAAAATTTATGATAAAAGAATTGAAAGACGATAAATAAACACAATGCACGTCTAAACTAAGCCATTACCTTCTAAATTCTCAGTGCACCTGTAAGAACCAATAAAGTTACACTTTTATATCAAGTTAGTGCCATAATCTCAGTAGACGTCAGATTAAGTGCGACCTCATTTAATTTCGAGCACTAAGCTGTTGAGTTGAGAACCGTTTCATAGTGCTCACTGTGACTCTTTAAAAACAACTCTGTATGATGACCTACTTTGGTTTAAAATAACGTTGATAAGTGGAATGACTTCACCTCCATGTGTTTAGTGTAATATAAACACATTAAAGACAATTTGAATATATATTTAATTTTAAATGTAGACTACTTACGAGAGACAACCAACCACATTTAGTAAGGTATGGTCGAAAGCGACGAGCTGTCGGCCTATCAGATGCTGGACTTCATGTGAAGATGTATTAGGCAATACTTAAATGGTTTGAAGTTCATTATTATAACCTTATCACTCTAATAATGCAGTTATTACAATATAGTAAGGATGCAAGATCATAGGGTTACTGGTATCCATGCGACTATGCCTCTTTTTTACAGGAAATTAGATGTATATTTTCTCGACATTTTATGACAGCCCTTTTATGTCTAAGATATTCTGATATTTCTTTAACTATTCAATATTTTTTTAAAGTTTTTTAACTACTCATTTATACGTACTGCATAGTTAATGTAGGCAACATAACATCACATTATGTGTACTTTTTAAACTATGTTAATTTACTATGATTTCAATATTATTGATTTGTGGGAATGATTTTTCCTTAACTTTTCCTGACAATAATGTAAAATGCTTTATTACCTTTTAATTTCTCTTATAGAATAAGTTTTCCCATTTTATTAACTCGGTGAAGATCCTGTCATTAATAAATAAATTATTTTCCTCATCTATATTTAAAAATATAAAAGGTTAGAATTTTATTTTTGGATTGCATATGGTATCTGACATTAATTATATTACATTAAGCTGTTAACATATTATTTGGAAAAACCATTATCACTTTAAAATCAGCTGACACTAAAGAACATTAGATTATACGACACATAATTTGATCTATATTAATAATTATTAAACATAAATGTATAGTTTATATCAACCTTTATTGAGTGAATTATTCACGTTTGATCATTGATTTTTAGAGCTGAGCTCTAAAATCTTATCAACAGGTATATTATTCAAGAGTGAGTTGCTCTTATCTTTGAATGTCTACGCTCGTTTCTATTCCTAGTACTTATACCCAACCCTTAGTTGTTGTTTTTTAGAAATATATATATAATATTAATAAAAAAAACCTAAATAGTAGAATAGGACCAAGGTATTATTTTCCTATGACTACAGTTTCATTCCACCTATTAACTTCATGCCATGATAAATTACGCGGCATAATCATGCCACATGCTCAGACTACTTGCATGCTTTATTGGTAGTTGGTTTTTTTATTAGAAATTACAAATTAATATGAGATACTATTCTAGTCAAGGAAACACCAGTCTTTTAAAGTAAAATAATGTCAATATTACTTTATAAAAAAACCTACACCATACATTTACCATTATTCCACAATAGCAATAGTTTAAACTAGATCTAGATCTTAATAGTAGTTAATTTTTAAAAACAGCATTCAACTTCCCCTTTATTCCACCAAGGTTGTGATAAACCAAGATTGGAGACAATAGAGATAAACTAGTTATCAAGACAATGGCGCGCAAGTCTATTAAATCAACATTCTTGCATGCGTTGCTCTATGGTATGAAAGTAAGAATAATAAATACGTGCAATCAAAATGTCTGGCTGCCACCCCAAGTGAGTCAAACCTTTCACAAATGCAACATAGCATTGTCATTACAGTAGTACAGAAATACTTATCAGACTAGAAACTATTGTACCTGTTTGAGATACATTACAGATAAACTATTATTAGGAGTTTCATGCAGTACCTTTTTGCCTGGAAGCTTGAGCTAGCCAACCATTTTGTAGGCGAACTATTAAAATAATGATTGGGCGGGGAAACCAAGAAATGGCTTTAATGCTTAAGTCTGTCCTCGGTGTACTGAGAGGGTGGTTTTCCACTTAATGATTTTCATTAAGGGTTTTCCGTCCTTTCTCTAGGCGAATTTGGATGAATTTTCACTTTTTATAATCAAATCACCCTTTACTTCGTTATATTAAGTATTTAATATGCCGTGTACTAAACACACCAATGTAAACTAAACATTGAAGATAAAAGAATGATTCCAGTAAAAAAATTAACTATATTGATGTGGTCACCAGTTTTGAGATCTGCCCTATCGCCACTGTGGCTATGCAAATTATAGTATTCAAATCCCAGTTACAATATTCTAATTGATGATGTGTCATACATTATAGAAATGATTATGAGTTTGCTCTAAAGTGGGGTCCCAAGCCCTAATAAACCAGATGTTAAGTGCCTGAAAATAAATAACAACGGAAGAAAAATCTAAGACTTGCCAAAGACAACATCAAATATGAGAGGGGCTTAGAAGATATAAAGCCCTCTAAATTTGTCCATTCGAACTAAAATCCGTTTGTGACTTAATGAACATTAATCTGAGAGTCCTAAAGATTTACTAAGCCAACTTTGATGTGTTGATCTAGTAATGTATACAAGTTTCAGTTAAGGTTCATTAAGTAACAAATTGATTATCGTAACTCGTTGAGAAGAAGGGGTTATGAGGGACTCACTCTGGCAGTGTCCGTAGTAGGCGATGGCTAGGGTGCTGGTCTTCTTGCGGCACGCTCTCTTGCGGAGTCTACAGATGGTACGGTAACTTCGGCCGTCTGTCCCGCACACGGGGCCCTTGTGACGGTTCTTGCCCCTGCAGTCAGGAGAGCACACGCACTTGGGACGCCCTTTGCGCACCACGCACTTCTTACCCTCACCACAGTGCACGCCGGCACACGACTCTGCAACAGCACGCCTTGGGTACGTTACTCACACAGCCGCCGACAAGCTGCGCAGGGGAACTAGGTAGTTTCAAGCAATCTCGCCAAATAATCATCTTGCACCCCCAGAATAATATATTTTTAGATCGATTTCATACTTTAGATGTGATAATTTTTATATAACCTAATTTTGATATTTATGATCGAAAGAAAACAGTTAAAATGATTCACTGAATAGCTAGGGCAAAGTATTCTTAATACTATAATGGATGTGTATCACTGTTAATTGTTTAGGTTGCGTTGTTAGGTTAAGTAAAACATAGCTAATTCATTTAATGTGTTGATATGCACATGCATCAAGCATAAAAACACCACAGCGTGGTATCCATGTTGGTGAGAGGTTGGTTCCCAGTTTAGTTCTATCGACAGATATTTAATCTTGTAGCGAGATTATTCGAAAGTAATGTTATTCAACGTTTTTAGTTCACGCACGTACACCAAATATAATTTTTATTTGACGTTAGATCTCCAAAGTTGTTGGAGCATAATGCAAGTTATACATATTCTATTATCTACATCTAGGAGAGCGAGGGAAAGAAAAACTGGCAAGTCCAGATCGAATGTCGTTACGTCCGGGTTTCATGACTAGCCTTAAATTTGACCCTGATTATTCAGTACTTATCACGAAATAATCTATCTTTTTACATTTTTACGTACCCCCTAAGATGTATTTATATCCCGGAAACACGGGTATCCCAGGTTGAATACCACTGCTCTAGAGCCTTTCGATCTAGATATTTCCAGCCAATTGATCCTTTTTTACTGACTCGAGTCCCTTCAGTGCGATATATTTTTTCAAGAGTATCATCTAACAAGTTGACCAGTTCTTGCGATTGAGATTTAGATTTCTCCAAAGAAATAAGTTTCTGATTTTATCCCATTTCCGACACCACTTTGAAATAGTGATGTTTGTGTTGGTTAATCACGGCTTGCAAATATATTATATAAATACAATTTTTGGCCGCAAAATGTGGCCAAATTGGCCAAAGAAGCAGCGGTCAGCTGTTTTAGTGAATTTAGTCGTTACTCTATGTCATTAGGAACTCGAAAGCTCATTTAAGAAATTTAAAAATTTGTCCCTAGATTTAGCTAAATACAAAATTTGCCATTTTATTCATTTATTCGGAAACTGTATGAAATTAACTCAATAGTTTTGTTAAAAAATAATTAGGAATTTTGTCAATGTTTCTAATATATTTACATAAAATAGACCAATTTTCAAGATGGATCAGCAATACTATGTTTAATACTATGTGTCTTTCTTTCGGTTAAAGCTTTCTGCACAAATGATCAATAATCACATCACATTTCTAAATAAATTACTATCTCAAAACAATGTAATTCCACTTAGTTCCCCGCATCAGTTTATTCTCGTTTCTTTTAACTTAATTTATTCGAGGTATTTAACGTGCACTTTCTGAACCGACTGATTATATCAGCCCCCAGGTATTATTCTCGATTCCATGAAAGCTGTGTTTATATTGGGGTCTCTCATAAGAATAGAAAGAGACAAAGAACAGACGATTGTGCCGACAAAACGTTACACAAACTACAGCTTAAAAACCACCGAAAGTGGTAACTAGAGGACCAACAAAATATTTACCTAGTGTGGGTTTCAAAAATTGAGCCAGTATATCGCTCTAACTTCTCCCTCTCACCTCATAAATTATATTAACCTTTTCTTACAGTAAAAGATCATCTATGGAACAAATCTTCTATCAATATGGCTGATCGCAATGTCACGGAGAATATTCCATATTTGATATTTCCTCATTTTCAAATAAAACAATTTAGACATTAGCCTATTAGATGCGATACGAAAAAATGTGAATCAGCATCAAACATACGGACAGGTGTGTGCTAACCATTAAGGAAACATTGCGCGAACTAAGACTCATGCATTTGGACAAAGTGTGAGGGATTCATATCTCAATTGGGTGTACTGAGGCTGGTTTTTACTAAATAGTTTCCCACTCTCCCTCCGAGCAAGTACGAGTACACGTCCTCTAAAATTCTACTTACCGCATCCCTAAAGCAATTAAAGTGTGCGTGGGTAGTTCCAACGGGTACTAAGACATTATTAGTACATCCAAACGTAATTCAAGGACAAAAACACCCATGGAATCGTAAATGTTCATTTAAAATCTAGTCAAAGATATTTTTTTATATATAATAATATACTTTAAAGGAATTGAGACTGGAACCTTTCAATTAAAACGCAAACACCTAACCAATCAAGCTAAGGCATTGCACCCTCTTATAGGTCTAATAGTCTTAAACAAGTTGGCGAGCTTACCCACCTTTTGCAGGGGTAGCATGGAACGCCCCCTCCTAGCACCCTCCAGAAGAACAGGGTGCCAGCGTCCATGTCTTCAACGCTCCACGCCGTCGCGACGCTGTTGGAAGCGCAGCACTCCTCTTTGCTCACTTTCTGGCTAAGTAACTCCGTACAGCGACCGTTGCGCACCATCGCAGACCAGCAGTTACCCCCTGTGAACAAAAAAACAACACCAACGTCACTTACTAAATAAAGAGGCAGGCAGGAAACAAGTTTATTATTATTATTATTATTAGCACCGCGTCTTACTACCCGTTCGGGTTATACGCACTTACGCTAATGTGTAATGGTAGGTGCTAATGTGTAATGGTAGGGTGATTGTGAGATGAAATGAAGGACCTACAGTTTAATGTGGAATCCGAACCACGGTGGAGGCCTGGGCAACAAGTTCATGGCGTGGACACAAGCGTCAATACGACATTCTCTCTCAAATGTCTTCCCTGTAAAGTAAATTGACCATTAATTCCTGATTTTCGGGGACAGTCCCCATTCTAAGACTCAAGTATCAGAGTGATTTAGACCCCAATTTGTTAGATAAATTAATGCAATTTGAAATAAGATAAATTCTTTAGATAAATACCATACCATCACGCTAAAATCTTATCGAAATAATCAAGGTTTTGTCAAAATAAGGTTCAGCAGTCTGATTTTGAAGTTAAGAAGCAAATGAACCAATTGTATAATTGTATAATAATAGTTATAACAATAACACAAGTCATAATGAAACGAAAAACTAAAGTTAATACAATATAACCATGTGCCCTACAAAGTTTCAGAATGTCGGAAGATCAAATCTCCTTTACTTCGACTTCGGCAGACACAATAATATTCGCATCTTCGAAACATCTCAAAGGAAGAATCTTCGATACATAATGAATCGATTTTAAATATGAACTATTTCAAAATATAATCATTTTTATAACAGCTACTAGGCCTAATCAGTATTTGAACACCAACCAGTAATTAAATCGCATATACAGGTGTTTCATTCGCTCTTGGCACCTGAGTTTTCCCTATAGCTTTCAAAATAACGGACGTAATTGGTGCATGAGACGCACCCCGGGGCCAAGAACGAGTGAAACACCCCGTATATTGTAAGAATTAATGTGTCGGATATGTCAAAATAAAATAGTACAGTGTGATTTTTTTTTCTCTCTAGCCCTATCGCGTTATCAAGTTGTACTCAAGCGCCAATTTTAAAAATAAAAGTAGTAGTCTATTGTTTTAGCACCGTGTCTTACTACCCTTTCTGGCTAAACGTTTATGTACTAACTGAGATAATGGCTTTAGGGATGAGAATGCTATCTATAGAGCAAGAGTACTCGCATTTGCGTGGAAAACTATTTTGGAAAAAACCCACCTCTGTTCACCCGACCGAGATTCAAACCTCAATCTCCCCATCATCGGCAGTCTAGTATACTGCGAGAGTGACGCTTTAGACCATGTGGCCATCAAAATGAGTGGAGTAGCCTATTATGTGACAACAACAACAACCAAAAACAACCCGCTTAAGTTGCCGAATGGTCTAAGGCGTCACTCTAGTTAGTGTTAGACTGTGCTCTGCTGATTAGACTAAAAGATCGGGGTTCAGATTCCGGTTGAGTCTACTGAGGGTGTTTTTTACCTAAATGGTTTACCAATCTCCTTCCATGCAAATGCGGGTATATTACCTCTAAAACACTTCCTTCCTCATTACTAGCCCTCTAGAGAAAAAAACATATTCTTATAAACTGAACAAGTAATAAGATTAAAAAAAAAACCTTATCTTATTTTTTTAAATAAAAATTGTTATAATCTAATTTATTTTCAAGACGCATCGGTTGCATGGCACCCCGGGTGGTCGGCCGCTTCTTGAGTATATTTGGATAGTTCGGAAACTTAGAAAAACGCGGTGGCCAAAAAATAAAATATATCGTTGCTGAGGACTACTTGAAGAATATAAAAAGAAGCAAAATGAATGTTTTGAGTACTTCAAGATAATTGTGGATCAGTCAGTCGACCTCGCACGCTATATATATATATATTGCTTTTCATAAATTCAGAGTGTCAAAATCACTTCCTAAGCTCAATCCAATTTTAAATAAATTAAAGGTAGGCCTGCTCATTTTAGACGGCCAGGTTTGGGCCAACACTTTTAAATCAGGTGAGTAGGCTGATATGTAGATTTTCTCTACCTGCGCATGCGTGAGTTCATAAACATAAAAAATAGTTATTTCTCTGATCAGAAGAAAGATTGGGTACTTGAATCTAAGGAAAATCAGAGCGGTTCAGGAAAAAACAATTTACTTAGGTTAAAGGTATCTGGAAACATGTTTTCCTTTGGAAAAGTTCCTTAAGGATGTATTGGCTGATATGCTAGAGGATAGGAGGGGGGATAAGATAAGAACATCCGGTGATACAGACTTTTGATCTGAAACTGGATGATTATTTACCAGCCGGCTGCTCATTCGATGCTAGCGATTGTCTAAATAAAATTTAAAAAAATAAGATACATAATATGCTATGTATAGAAATTAAAAAATATATATTTTGTTGTTTTAGTATTTTTCCGTTGCCAAAGTGCACTATGAGAGTTGTTCACAACTTTGTTCCATAATTGTAAGATGAAGAGGAATGTAAGATTGTAAAAAAAAAAGTGTTTAGAAGAGGGCTCCGTTTCCAAGTTATAGTCTTTTTCATAATCCAGTAATGTGGAGCTGCTTAAGATTATAGGAAGTGCTCAAAAGGCCACCTTTAGCCTAAAGGCGAGCCTGCAGCTATCGTGTCGTTGAATGTCACACTCATTCAAAAATACCAATAGTTTAAAATACCTGATCAACAGGTTGAGCGATATTGATTGTGGCACACACACAGTTTAGTGGAATGACTTGGCTGTGGTCCAGAAACAAATTCAAATGGGACACGTGTTTATTTTAACTTCCTTAAATGTTTTTTGTGTCTCCTGTCCACCACTGAAGTGTGTCCCACATTTTATAGCACACCCTGTATAAAATGAATCGAGTTATCCATCCAGTTGATTTAAATATTTACACTAAATAGGTAGAGGTGAGGACTAAAGCATCATTTGTGAGGAGAGAGAGTGGAAAACCATTTTAAAAACCTCTCAGTACACCCAGCCTGGATTCAAACTCTAACCACCCCATCAACGACACAATATGGACCACAAGAGGTTTACGTCTTCTCCCACGTGTCCGTTGATGTGAGTAAACAACCCATAGGCAGACACATTAGGTTAAATATATCTAAACGACATAGATTAGCCCCTTTTCGGTGGCCACATGGTCTAAGGTGTCACTCCTGCAGTAGACTAGACTTCCGATGACGGGGAGATCGACGTTTGAATCTTAGTCTGGTGTACTGGGGTTGGTTTTTCGGAAATGGTTTTCCACTCTCCCTCCATCTAAATGCGGGTACACCTACTTTAAATAAAACCTTCCTAATCCCTAAAGCCATTAGCGTAATTAGTACAAAGGCGTATAACCTGAACGGTTAGTAAGATGCGGTGCTAAAAAAAAAAGAATAATTTAATTATTGTTTTACCGTTTCTGTATTGATTTTTTTTAGCACCACGTCTTACTACCCGTTCGGATTATACGCCTATGTATTAATTACGCTTGTGTATTAAGGATGAGTAAGGCTGAATTAAGAAGAAGTGTACCAGTATTTACGTGGAGTGAAAACCATTTAAAGAAAAAAACCTCAATACACCCGACCGGGATTATAACTCCGATCTCCCCGTCATCAGCAGACCTGTACATTGTGAGAGTGACGTCTTAAACCATGCGGCCGCCAAAGCTGGTCACTTTGAATACATTGCAAAAGAGATTCGAACCAAATCCTTCTATGGTGAATGGTTATAATCTGGACCTCGACGCGATCGGACAAGGCCAAAGCTTACAAAAATTTGTCGTGACCACTGGGAGGGAGGGAGAGATACGAAAGAGACACGCAGGAGGGCACACGGTCCAAACGTGTATTTCATTTAGTATAATTTGCAGGTGACTGAGAGTTTAGAGATTGAATCCTGGTTGGGTGTACTGAGTATGTATTTTCTTTAAATGGTTTCCCACTCTCCTGCCATGAAAATGTGGATACAGTTCTTTTAAATTAGACTCTACTCATCCCTACTACATTGGCGTAGTATTTAAATCAATCAATAAATATACAGATTATAATATATAGGCCTACATATGATATAATAGATATAACCCAAACGGGAAGGGAGAAGAAATGAAAAATAAATAGGGATCGATATATATATATATATATATAAAATACATGTAGCTCGCATCTGTGGGCATGCGGAATAAATGTTTTGTTTGCCGGTCATGGGGAGAATAGTAACACACTTTTTAAGGTGCGGCAGAAGGTAGCACAAGTAATTTTACAGTTTTTATAGCATTACATTTTTTTGGCCAAAATATATAAAATATTTCTCCAGTAGCAACATAGAGTTTAATTTTCTGCTCATTATAATATCAACAGATCTTGAATATCTGTCAAAGGTGTCCTGGAATTTTGTCAAAACTTTTTCTTTTTATTTAAAAAAGTTTTGACAACATTCCAGCACACCCTAGACAGATATTTAAGATATGTTGATATTAGAATGAGCAGAAAACTAAACTCTAGGGTGCTACTGGAGAAATATTTGATTTATATAAGTATATTATATAAAAACTGTAAAAATATTTGCGCACCCCTCTAAGACAAACACAACAGTATAGATTGTGAATTAAAACTGACTAGTCAACCCAAAGTGGTGGCCGAGAGGTCTAATGTGATGCACTCGCATTGCAGACAGTTGCTATCGACGGATCTGTCGGGGTTCAAATCTCGGCCGGGTTAACTGGTAAAGGGGGAATCTTCCAGTTTTATTTTAACATACTTCTCACACTAATGCGGGTGCATATATTCAATGCTATCGTAATTCTTCTCACATAATTATTTATTTATCTTTTTACTGTCATGCTACGTTTAACAAAAGGGTAATTAATGGTGCATCTTTAGAAGAAAAATAAGTTATTTAAATTCATATATTTTAAGACATGGATTATTAACAGCTTAATATAAAGGGTTGTATGAGTAGGATGGTTTTAGTAGAAGTGCACCTACATTTGAATAGATAGGATATGAAAAAATATTACCGACAATCTTTTGTAAAAATCATCCTCAAATGCACGTGGCCAAATTTTTATCTTTTACCTTTCCGTACCCGAAATCCAGTCTATTGCTGACCTGACGCCTTATATCACGTGACCACCGGTGGAGGTTTAGAATTTGAGAGAGGACAATGAGATTATCGCGTTTTGGATACAATCCTCAGTGCACCCGGTAAGAAGTCAAAACCCAAACTCCCCCGTCAACTTCAACCAAGTCCAATATTAGCCCAAAAAACACCTTTTACTGAAATGGGTGTTGGTCTAACGCCTTAGACTACTAGCCCATTTGCGCACGGGTTAATAGTTACTGAAAGTATAATCAGTCTCGTGTCTGTCTTTCCATATATTCATATTTGATGAGAGAGAGACGCGTGCATCTACCAGTAGAAAAACCCTTAAATTTATTGACAAGTAAAAAATTGGTGAGGCTAGACTTTAAGAGTGTGTCTAGACGATGTAATCCTCTCCCAATTACCACGAAACACCTGTGAGGCACAGGTGTTCTTCCCAGACGTGGGAGCTTCACATAATACAGACAGACAAGCAGGCAATCGGGGTAGAACATTCAGTCTGATAGGAGGGACTGAGAGGTTTCAACCTTAGTCACCACAACTAACTGTGAATTAAATATAAGGATGGAACCATTGAGTCCTCAAGAATATTTGAGATTCGGTGATGGAATTGAAAAAGTTAAAAAAAATAATTAGTTGTATAGCTACAGTCTATCCAGGAAAATAGTAGGAGTAACTGACAGCTAGCAAAAGCTACCAGATCTATTTTAAAGGGTCAACCGTAAACCTCTTAGCGTACTTTTTATTACCTTTTCACCCTAGCACCCAACCGAGATGCTAACCTAAAACTCGTCACCGGCAATCTAGTCTTTAGCGAGATTGACGCTTCAAAACACCAGTGTAGGTTTTTGTTAATATTAATTATTATTAAAAAAAAATTATGCTTTAAACTTTTTTTATAAATTACGATATCTAAAAATTTCCTTGATTTTTAAAATCTAAATATAGGGATAAGGGGGAGGATGGAAGGGTGGGACACAATCGCATATTTTCAGATTAGAGCGTTCCTGATTTTAGACATAGCTTNCAGGTAAGTATTTTTACAGGTTTTGAAATAACAAACTTGTTTATCAAATATAATCTATTTTTTAACATAGCTTTCAAGCTATAAGCATAGGCTATATTATTTAAATTTAAATTTCATTTATAATAATAACTCTAATGGGATAGGGATGAGGAAGGGAGCATTTTAGAGTGAATATACCCGCATTTGTGTGGAAGGAGAGTGGGAAACAATTTATGGAAGAACCCTCAGTAGGCTTGACTGGGACTCAAACCCCAGTCTACCCATCATCAGTAAGCCAGTTTAACACGAGAGTGACATCTAAGACCAGATTATACTAAATTTTTCAAAATTATAAAGACGTTCTTTAACTAAATATAATTTAATGTCTTTCTTAGGAACCCATAAAGGAGGGAACGGTTTTGTATTCTACCTAATTTCCTTTTCATTCAACGAGGACAAATTTCAATTTTTTTAAATGTATTTATTATAATATATTTATAGAAGAACACGTTAAAAAAATAGCCTATATTAATCAAAAAATATTTGACAGAAATAATTTTTACGCTTTTTCTTGAGTTTGCTCTCCATGGATCTTGGTTCATTTTTTGTAGATATACATTATGCAAGCATGCTTAAAAATATATGTAATAAGGATAATAAAATCTAATAGAAAATCACTCGATATTGGAGCTATACAGTTAATAAAACACTCCTTTTTATGATGCTGTAGGAATACAATTCGATTTTGTGAATGTATGAATTATAAAGTATGCAGAGACTAATGGAGAGAATATGCGAGAACGGCGCACCAAACACCCCAAAAGGCCGCAGGTTTCCCATCCATGCTTTAGACCATTCGGCCATGGAAGTTGGTGATAAAATATTTCTTCAGTAGATACGCTCAGTTTAATTTTCTACACAGTTATCGAATATTTGTCGTCCAGAATTTCAATATAGCTATTTCTCTATTCATTTTAAAAGATTATTTTCAAATGTTAAAAACTCTTAACTGTTGTGGTATACATGTGTAGAAAAATAAGCTTAAATATATTATGAAATTATATTTTATTTATTTTGACCAAAAAATAGTGACCTTAACGCACGTTTTTTTCACTATACCTTTTTGGTTGAAACAATTACATTTTAATTAATGTTTAGTCTCATTTTGAAACATTGTTTTTAACTCTGCAAACAAAATAGATATTTGTTGGGTGTGGTAGGAATGAAAACTCCTATAAAAGTACGAATCACCCTCCTCCCCTTCTCTCCCCACCCACAACTACAACCTCCCCTCCATCGCTTCATCGTAGTTCAGTTGATTCTCTATCGCCTTCTATCATTCTGTCTCTCCTTACTCTTCAAAGATGGGTCACTTCACTGTTTCATTCATGGTTTTGCTACAGCTTGATACTGAAAGAGCAAAGAGAGAAGGGTGCGGGGTAGTAAAGAAGAGAAGAGAGCAGTGTGCGTGCCGCGAGAACAGGGCGTAGTAAACAATAACGTACGCACGAGGTTGGAAAGGGAAGGCGCGAGGCAAGGGGTGAAGATGGTATATCTGCACGTAGCACGCTAGTTGAAAAGTCAATGAAAGCAAGTGTCTAATTTAGAATTTATTTTGTTGGTGTGTCTGCATTGAGTTGATTTAGGTTGGATGGAAGGGCGAATAACTTTACACTTTTAATTGCAAAAATTATTATTATTATTATTATTAGCACCGCGTCTTTCTACCCGTTCGGGTTATAGGCACTTACGCTAATGTGTAATGGTAGGGTGATTGTGAGAGGAAATGAAGGACCTACAGTTTAACGTGGAATCCGAACCACGGTGGAGACCTGGCATTCCTCACATTCACAAGATGTCTTGTCAGAGGTGAAGGAAGGGTTTGGTAATCAGATAAATCTTTGCCGGGACCGAGTATTGAACCCCGGACGCCAGCACAGAAGTCTGACACCTTACCCCTAGACCACCAGGTCACCAATTGCAAAAACATTGCTGTAAAAAAAATAGCTTCAGTAGATATATTTTATGGTTTAATTTTCTACAAACTATTTATTTGTCATGGGTATCATGGAATTTGGGCGGTGGTGTATTGGGCCCATTTAATGTGAAATATTGGTGGATTGGGCACCGTCTGTCGGCCCGACTAGAAGGAATTGCAAACAGTTGTATTGGGCACCGTCTATTCGACAAGAAAGAATTGTAAACAATTGTATTGAGCACCACCGATTCGGCCAAAAGGAATTTTACGCAGATGTATTGGGAACCGTCTATTCGACAAGAAGGAATTGCATAACGTTATATTGGGCACCGTCTATTCGACAAGAAGTAATTGCATACAGTTATATTGGGCACCGTCTATTCGACAAGAAAGAATTGTAAACAATTGTATTGGGTACCACCGATTCGACAAAAAGGAATTGTACACAGGTGTATTGGGAACCTTAGTCTAAACTAGAATTAAAGTGTTGACAAAAACAACTTAAAATAAAAACAATTGAATATTTGTGATTTGAATGGATTTGTATCGCTTGTACACTTTAATGCCAGAGCTCTAGTTACTAACGAATTATACCAATTTGATGATGCCTCTAGCCTGCTGTCAAAGTATGTAAATTTAATAGGTCTGATAAAATAAAACAATAGTTTTAACGGTTGTTGTCTATGGGTGTGAAATGTGATCCCTTAATTTACATGACGAAAATAAATTTAGAATGTTCAAAAACAAGGGGCTTACGAAGATATTTGGTCCAAAAAGGTGTGAAGATACTGGGAGGTGAGGAGGCTACATAATGATGAGGTACATACTCTGTACTCACAACACTATGTTCGGATAATAAAATCTAATAGATTTCAGTCGGCAGGACATGTAGCGCGAATGGAAGTGCTCAGGGAATTACCTGGCAAACCCAATGGTAAGACACCATTAGGGAGACTTAGGCTGGTTTCACACCAATGAGTCCCGAGTCGAGTCAAATCTGTCTCTAGAGTCAAGGCTTTTCACGCCAGTGAGTCGAGACATTGAGTCCACTAGTTTGATCAGAGAGCTCATGAAAGATGGATGCAGTCCTAGTGGTTTCTATAAATACGATTTTATGGAGACGCCTAAAATGACGTCGCTTAATGTGGATTTACCCATTTATTGTGAAATGATGCTTATTCGTTAGTTTTTTACATTTGTTTCCAAATAGCGGAAACTGGATTTATATCCCGATTTTCGGTATGGGACGGGTTATAAATCGAAGGATTCTCTTTAACAAGAACAATGAGGTATTCAGTGTCCATGCTGTTAACCTTGGAAAGCACGGGAAATAGTACACTTGACTCGGTTAGACCCGGGGTGACTCGACTCGCCTGTGTGAAAGGTATTGGTCCTCCATCGTGCTATCAAATACAATATATACTTGTCTCAATCGGTGAGTCAGAGTCGACTCAACTCGGGACTCGTTGGTGTGAAACCAGCCTTAGACGCAGATTGCAGGATAACATTAGAATGCACCTGAAAGAGATAGGTTGTAATGAGGTAAACTGGATAGAACTAGCTCAAGATAGGGATTGGTGCCATACTTTTGTAGGTGTGGCAACGAACTTTCAAGTTCCTAATGCCATACTTAGAGTAAGCTAGTAAGATGATAGGACAAACACTGCAACCAGGCTGAAAGATGCCAGTAATTTATCACTCAGAGCCAATCCCATTCCAACCCTTTTAATAATGATGGGCAAAGCATTACAAATTGAACTAAGGTGTGATTAATTGATCTTTATTCACCAGGAGAAACGTAAATACCAGTCGAGCTCACTACAAACTTCCTTTAAAGAGGATCAAAAAGAATGGTTTGAATATTAATAATCCGAAATATAGCCCCTAGTGCACTTAACTAGGTTCCTAGTCACGGCTTTCGGTGCCAGTCATAAAACCTATCTAGCGTAGCTGTAATTCATTAATTATTTTTATAGCATTGTGTCTTACTACACGTTTGGGTTGTACGCATATGAACTAGTTACGTACTGTGTTAGGGATGAGAAAGGTTGAATTTAAAGAAAATGTACCTGTATTTGAGTGGAGGGAGAATGAAAAACCATTTAGGGAATGCCACCCTCAGTACACTCGACCGAGATTTGAACTCCGATCTCCCTGTCATCGGCAGTCCAGTCTGTTACAAGATTGACGTCTTCACCATGTGGCCACCAGAGTGGGTGCGTAGTTGTTTAAGTGGGGATAAGATTGACCAAAAGTCTGGGTTTCAAGTTTTAGGGTCAGTTTCATAGTCAAATTTAGTACGCCTCAAGTGCGGTGCTACACTAAGTTAATGACGACACCTACCTAAACCAGAATAGAATGGTATGTTCTTGCATAGGAAACTGGCCCATTCCATTCTGGTTTAGGTAGATGACGTTGTGTATTTAGTATAACGCCACACTTGAGGCGTACCAAATCTGACTATGAAAATCGCCCATATATGATTAGATCATAAGTTTAAAATACAAATAATTGGAAAATTTTGAGAAAGCGGATTAAAACAACGTTATCATAAAACTTTATTATTTAAATACACTATTTCAAAATAATCAGTTGTCATATAAGCCTAAGGTGAAAATGTGAAGTGAGTGGAAAGGTTATCAAGGTCGTTTGAATACCAGCTAGACGTGCCCCTATATTGTTGTTTTAATGAGTGTCAATTTTATTGTATAAAAATAAACGAAGTATAAAGACAAATGAAAATGGGTTTTTATTAGGATGTATACTATTGATAATACTTTACAGGTAAGGTATGATAATAAAACCTTGTCAATAAGATTTAAGCGCGTTTCATCACGTCACACACCCCGTTTTCACAGCGCTTAAATTACCATCAGCAGCTTGCGACGGAAATAGGGATTGTAATTTTTTTTTGTTCACTAGTACACTCTAGTGTCACAGCTGACTATCAACATCTTATGCTATGTTATAAATAATAAGAATATCTACTGCACTACAGCTTCGAACAGAAGATAAAAAGCATTCCGTATCAAACCATCCCAGTTGAAAATGAATTTGTGTAGAACCCAAGATTCTTGAGTCAGAGTCAAGCGCAGTATCGTTGTCCCATTAACATAAAAATAGGGTGACCTGGCGGTCTAGGGGTAAGGTGTCAGACTTCTGTGCTGGCGGCCGGGGTTCAATCCTCGGTCCCGGCACAGATTTATCTGATTACCAAACCCTTCCTTCACCTCTGACAAGACATCTTATGGTTCGGATTCCACGTTAAACTGTAGATCCTCCATTTCATCTCACAATCACCCTACCATTTCACATTAGCGTAAGTGCGTATAACCCGACCGGGTAGTAAGACGCGGTGCTAATAATAATAATAACATAAAAATAACGGTTATTTTCGCACACACTCGTGTCTAAGTGGTCTAAGTTCTCGATCACAAGTTTAGAAGACCTTAATTTTACCCTGGATGGTTTTTGGGTACGATATAATCATTATTTGTACACGGGGTTGTCCTGTTATCCAATTATCTTCGGTGCAAGGGTTTGATGTGTCTCATTAAACGGACTGTCACAGCTTAAGTTAGATTTTAATTCATCTGATTATAAAATAGGCTACTTTTCTTTGAAAAGTATCACGTAAAATACCTTAATACAGCGTTTCTTAACCCGGGAGCCTAAAGTATTCACAATAATTTCTTAATTATTTAAAACCAGCCTTCATACAAAATATTATCATGACGACTTCTGGTTACAAGTTTGTTTAAAGTAGGCCTACTTCCAACTGATTTTATTGTTAAATAAAGTGGTGTAAAATTCCAGGTCAATACATTGAAATCCGTTTCTGAGTTGTCTTTTTTACTGCGTTTCCTTACTCGTTTGGGTTGTATTAAATTACTCTAATATGATAGGAATGACAAAGGTAAAGTTTAAAAGAAATGTAACCTAATTTGTGTGGAGGCGGTAGAAAAATAATTTATGAAAAAAATCACAATGCATCCAGGCGGAATTCAGATTCTGACCTGCGCGTCAATAGAAAACCAGACGAGACTGGCGTCTTTTTAAGTCATCCTAATATATTTATACTACACATGCATATCTTGGCACGTGGACCAAAACACCAAGCTCGTTTTGTCTGGTTTGCTGGTGGTGGGGAGGTCTGGGATAAAATTACGGCCGGTTATACTGCGTATGCTTTTCGTAAGTGGTTTCTAATTCTCCCTCCTCCCAAATACGAATACATTTACTCTAAAATTCTACCTTCTACATCCTTAACTCATTAATTTAATTTCATACGGATAGCTCGAACGGGCAGTAAGACGCATAACTTTCTTTTTACAAACACTACAAACAGACCCCGAAGAGTTTCCTCTAAATGAAAGGAAACTATGTTAGGACCGTAGCTGACAGTAACAAAAGTTACAAAAATTATTTTAACATACGTCAAGTAACGTGATCTTGAGCTGTAGTTTTCTATTGTTTATACCAATAAAAAATAACGCTGTTGATAAAAATGTTATTAATAATGAACGTAAAAAAATAGGTTTATATTTTCTGAAAATGTCCTTTTTTGTATTCAAGACTCTTACAATGGTTTGAATAATACTAATAACTGTTAGTGTTTACCAAAAGCATAACCTGGAGTCTTCTCAGTTCCGTACACGTGTTGTTCAAGGTTATCTAATAAGAGCAATGAATGGTACGACCTCTTTTTTTTATATATATACCTTGAGGCTAGCTAACCATTTCTCCCCTTTCATAGGACCACCTGCTCTATCAGACCTCTCTCTACCTCTATGGAGAACACACGTGACGTCAACACGCAGACTAATGGGAGTACTAACAGAATTTGGTATTCTGTGAAGGCCTTGGTTAGTGGGCTAGTTTCATGAAGGCCTTGGTTAGTGGGCTAGTTTCATAGGTAAATAACAAATTAACAAGCACACTAAAAATATTGACATATTAAAAATATTACTTTAGATTGCGAATCAATTAGCCAAAGATATTATTTATGTTTTATGTTTTTTAGTGAAGATTACTCCATCTAGATATCATTTTCATAAAATTCGACTCCCGTGTCCAGGTGTCATTTTCCAATTTTCTGAAAATTTATATTGCGAGTTTAACGTGCAATTTCTAAACAAAATTTTTTTTAACACATATTCTTCAGATTAACTTAGCTTAGGATAGATAGTACGACTAATATTACACGCCAAGCCTTATCTGATAGGATAAACATTATTCAGCAGTTGTAAAAGTTACTAGGACTAATTTATTACATTCATATGTCAAGTAATGTGATCTACAGCTGTCAATTTTGATAAATAGGGTCAATACCTATAAACTAGTACTAATACTATAGTAGAATTTTATTAATGTAGACAGTAATGACATTTCTAAGCCTTTTTTCTTACAAAAATATATTTTCTGGTTCTATAGCAAGGTTAAGCCAAGTAAAAATGGTTAATATCGTATCTAGCAACACCCGGAATCGAATCTAGATCTACTGAAAGTATGGTTAACAACTCCGACCACTTAGCCATAGAGATGAATAAATAAATCAGTCTTTTCCATGAGTTATGTTAAATAAGTCTAGCTCTTCAGAGAAACAATTTTATTTTCAAAAGTGGCATTGTAACTACTACTGGGTTTTCTTATAAGCAATTGAAGTCAAGTAATATTACTAGCATCTAGTATGAATTCCGAATAAATTGTGCCCGTTCCTGTTTTTAAATTACGTGGAGATTTAACTTCAGCCCACCCTGGAATCGAACTAAAATAAAGATAATTGGTCTGGTGATAAATGCGTTGTTCAAAGTTAGACTAGTTTGTAAGTACTCTGATGTTAAGCTGTATGTTTAAGAATAACTAATTTTAAATACTGCAAATAAAATATCATTAAAATATAACCGTTGGGAATTAAGATCACAATTTAATTATGAAATTTATTTTAGACACAAGTGTAAATCAAAAAAGTGTAGGTTGGATCTGAGTAGAAAGTTTTTTTTAACCAAAAATACAACCAATAGTTGTAAATGGAAATGAAGACAATAAAAAACAAACCTATATAGGCTGTAAAATTATTCTCGGGTACCGGCTTATCGTTCTTTCGTGCCACCACATGGGCAGCCACTTTTGTAGAGCTAGGGCTCACGGTTCATGGGTCATACGTTTTGATAGTATATTGATTAGCAGTGGCGGCTCATGTATAGGCACTGCGGGACTGCAGCACCCCCTATTTCCACTTGATATTATCGATAACATTTAATATAATGAGTACTTTTTTCTTTAATTCTTTTTTTTTAGTACAATATATATTCCTTAAGCTTAATGTCAGTACTTCAGTAGCCACCCCCCCAGTTTATGAAAAAAAAGAAAAAAAAAAGTGTGGAACTGTGCGCTTCGCAGTGCCAGCGACGTGGTGTTTGACTGTTGTGCGCATGTGCACATAAAATAGGGTGGGGAGGAAGGCGGGACTGCCAGGTAGAGAGAGAACTGTTGCTCTCGCAGGGCCGGTTCTGGCGTGATAGTGGAAGAATTTTTTTTTTTACTCAACGTGTGTTGTGCTTAAAAACCAAGTACCATATTCTTGAATGTGATAAAGTGTAGAAGAGTGTAGAATTAGATTATTATTCTGCTTCCAGCTATTCTATTTGATTCATTTTTCTTCGGTTATTTTATTTAACAAAAAAATTAAATGCGCTTACAGTACTTTCAATGGAGAAAAAATTCCTTAATTGTCATCCAGAGATCAAGGAGAATATTATTGAACTTTTTGCGCAGATTAAAACAAGAAGAATGGATTTCATTTTTAAATGAATAAATCAAGCTTGAACTGTAACAATTTAAGTTAAAGTAAGTAATATTTTTTTTTAAGATTTTATCAAGTTGCTGAATAAATTTTCTTTCTATACATGTTTTTTTCCTTTTACACAATTCTAAAACAAAGGCTAAAATTTTTCTGGAGCAGCACCCCAACTAATTTTAGCTACGAGCCGCCTCTGTTGATTAGGTTAATGTGGTTTATTATCAGGCTATGATTGAAATCGTTATGTTTTTATTTATTTATTTATTTATTCAGCGTTAATGTTGTACTGAACAGGGTGAATTTGCTTGCCTATATCAAACGCGCTGCTATTTCACTTCTTAGGGACCGACGCTGAATAATAATTACGGTCCCGAATCAGATTAGCCGATTAATAAAAAAAGTTTTTCTTTCGCCAAACGCAGGTTCTGACTGCTCGGTGATTATTAGGCCTACACGAGTGTCCTCATCTACACTTGCCAACAGCGTTGTTTACGAATATTTTCGTTTTAGAATATTCTAGTAACAAAATGCATTCGTCCCTCGTCTTTCCCCCCTTGTGTTTCGAGAATATTTCGATTTGATGGGCGATAGAAAGAGAGAGAAGAATGTTGCACCATGCAAATATTTACTGCGAAATGGAATGTAAATTAAATAAATTTAGAATACTATTACGTTGGATTAGATCTGATTATTTCTAATAATTGATCAAAATCGATGTGTAAAATATCATTACGACGCTTAAAATTTAAGAAAGAATCATTCAAAATTTGGATATATGTGTCAAAAATAACTAATACATATTATTACAGAATATAAATAGTGAATTATGTTAGCCACTGCTGTATTACCCTCTCTCTCAGAATGGTTTGTTCGCAGGCACTCGTCGTCCTTAACCTAGTAGAGCCAACATTGAGTGAGCGACACGTGCGATTTAATTACTTTGCCACGCCCATGTTTCTTAGCG
>CABEEJ010004652.1:27386-60887 GCA_901482245.1 Timema douglasi | reverse complement strand
AATCCGCGGTGAATCAATTCACACCCAAAGTAGGGTGATTGATCACATATTATTACAATTGACGCCCAAAGAGCGGCGCATTTTATTCCGTATTGTTACATGACGCCTCCAAATGTGTGAGTTTCACCAGCTAAAACATTTAAAAATCATAGACTGGATTTTGATTGGATACAACACTTTTTTCTTTCTTTCTTTCTGTCCCTTATAAATAAGTATTTTTAAGTCCTGGATAAACACTAGGAAAATTATCTCATTTGGTAGAATTTTAATAAAAACCAACAAATCCGTTTACCAAGCGTTTTCCCCCTTTCTTTTAGCACCGTTTGGGTTATACTCTTATGTACTAATTACGTTAATGGTTTTAGGGATTAAGAAGGTTACATTTAGATGAAATGTACCCACATTTGTGAGGAGGTAGAGGGGAAAACAATATTGGAAAGACCATTCTTAGTACAGGACGACTGAGATTCGAACCTCAACTTTCGCGTCATCGGCAAGTCAGTGTAAGACATGGTGTTACCCCTTAACTTCACCAGAATAAATAAATACATTTAAATAAATAATTAAGGCTAGTATTACAATTGACTACCATCAACACCCATACCGGTGGTCACGTGGTTTGGATGTCGAGCATACTTGATATTTTTTTCGCCAATTGGGAGGGGAGGTAGATCAAGCTTTGAAACTTGGTTGGGTGTACTGAGAAGCTATTTTTCATAAACTGCTTCCCGATCTCCCTCCATATAAATGTGGGCACATCTTTTCTCATCTATATGTTTATCCCTACAAAATTAGCGTGTATGTGTGTATGCACGCATGTATGTGTGTGCTCGCAGCCCGAATAGGTAAGGAAAAGAGATATGGGGAGAAAAAGGACATTCATTGACGTGAAGAGATGGATTCGAATTCTACCAGGGTGTTTTAAGGATGGTTTCCTATCAAATTTAGTCGTAAATATTTTTATTTTTTTAATATCTAGATATTTGGTCTGTCTGCCTCACTTTTTGGTATTTACTCCCCCTTAATCTTACCCTTTGTGGACAGTCTCTCTCTCCCCCACTCTCCCCTCCACCTTCCGAGTGAAGGTGAAACTTGGTCGTTTCACATCTCCTCTGCAAACATCCCGCGCGTCACGTGTACAGTCGACAGTCGAAGACGGTGAAGATGGTTTCTTTCGACCTTGTACGAGCCACAAAACTTTGGGAACAAACTCTTACCCCGAGTTTGTGTAGACAGGAAGAAGACTTGTATGTCTCTATCCCCCGGAAACGGAAACTGCTCTCTAAGTAAATTTGGACCGGATCACGAGCCGGACACCGCTCTCCTTCCTTCAGGTTTCGGCCAAGAGGTTCCAGAATCGAGTGAACTTGATAATAATAGGACCGGTTTATTCAGCTATGCCCGTCTCGTCGTCCGTTCGGGTTACCCGCAACTTGTACCACACTAGCTTGATTAAGGACTTAAGATCAAGAGTGTGGACTTTAGTGGAAATACGTTAGCACCCACCAATAATCAAACCCTCAACTAGGATCACCTGACTAGGATTCGAGCTCTAGTCTTTTATGTCAGAGTAGATTGCACTAGCATCTTTTGTTGTTTTTACTTCGTTTGTGCCTTCCGTTAAAAGTGGATCTAGTTTGTATCTTCAGTTCCAAAGTAACTTAGTTTATGCCTTCTATTCCAGGTTAGTTTAGCTTTCCCCTTCCATTGCAAATCGACTTTGTTTCTAAACTTCTAAGCTGACACTATTTGTCCCTTCCGTTTCAAGTTGACCTCATTTGTGCCTTGCATTCCAAGTTGACCTATTGTGTGCCTTCCGTTCCAAGTTATTCTAAACTGTCTCTTCCATTTCAAGTTGACCTAGTTGGTGCCAAGTTCTAAGTTGACGTCATTTGTGCATTCTATTCTGAATTGACCTCGTTTGTGCCTTCCGTCCCAAATTAACGTAGTTTGTGGTTTTCATTTCAAGTTGATAACGTTTGTGCCTTCCATTCCAAGTTGAACATTCTGCTTCGATGAGGGAATGTATTTGGTAGCCATCATCTCTTTATTTCATCTTCACAGAAAGGACAGGTTCAAACTTATAATATTGAGCCGGCTGTTTCCAATATCTAAGTTCTCGAGCACCCACGATGTTTTGAAAAGGTCGATCCACGGCTACTCAAACAAAGTATGATTAAAGCTGGTTGGGTGGCCCCATTATGTTTAAACTTGTTTACAAGTGTTCAGGGAATGTGTTAGTCTCAGATTTCTCTAAAATCACTCCTGGATTCCGCCTTTCTCTCTCTCTCTCTTTCTCTCGTCCACCCTTTACCACTTATCCCTGATGTTATATTAATGTGTGTTGTGTGCGTATGGCAAACATTGCTCCGAACTAATGACCTACCTGTGCGCGGCTATGTTATGGTGTGGTAAATAGTTGTTCAATCGATTGAAGGCTATGTTATTATAAGCTGTTTTTGTGCTGAGCAGCTGCTATTTAATGTCGCAATATTACTGAGGAAATAATTTGATATCATTTACTGAGAAAACATTAACTTGAATATTTTCCCAACAACAAAAATAATCTCGGTATGCCAATAAATAGCTAAATGTGCATTTATAGTGTTTTTTGTACATCTGTTTTGTTTTATGAAATAGAGAATGTGGTTTGAATGTATGGTATATTCGCGGTCAGTCGAACATTTAATAATACTTGTGGCTACGCGCTATAAATCATCAAGCTTGCAATATATTGCCAGTAACAGGCGGGTCGAAATTCGGATCTCGGCCAGGTAACCGTTTAACGACACATTTTACCCGCATCTGAGACATGAAGATAAAGGTGCTTTTCTTGTCTTGTCTGGTTTACCGGTGACTAGGGGACAAGGTCTCATCTTGAATGAATGTACAAAGGTAGTTTTCTCTAAAGTGTTTGCCACTCACGGTCAACAAGAATGTAGGTACACTTTTGCTAAATTTGACCTTACTTGCCCTCTTCCCCATCAGTGTAAGTATGCTGATAATCTGGATGGCTAACGGTGCACGTGGGGATTTTATGTATTATTATTAATGAGGTATTTAATGAGAACTTTTTTGACCGACTGATTATATCAGCACACGGCTTATAAACTAAACCTTGATTTTTCTAGGAAGCATACTTCCAACCACCAACATTGCTTAAAAGTCTCTAAAATTTCGCATTCTAGAAATATATTTTATTTGATTTATCGACTAAAAATTTCATCTAGAAATGAATCAAAAGCCTCCACAAATATTACTTCCTCGTGTATTACCTTATAGTTTGTTTTCACATTGTAAATTAAACGGACTAGGAATGTGAAATCAATATTGTAATAATTTGATCTCCGTCATTTTGGATACATGAGCTTACAGTCTTTAAATAACGCGCGTTCTATGAAAATCAAACTATAGCCTAAATATATAATACACACAACAACCAGCCCCCCGGCCGTTAATTCACCACTGTGAAAGGGGAAACGCAAATTTCACCAATGATAATGTTTCCTGTCATGTCGGGAATCGAACCCGGAACTCTTTGCACTCTACCGACTGAGTTGTGATGTTGCAACTTTTTTTTTTTTTACTAATTTATTATAACTACACCGTTTATGCATTAAATGATGTGTTTAAGTGTGCGGTAACATATTTGTATATACAGTAGCCCCATGATTTGTTTGGTGCTGACTGACAGCTCACATCTGACAGTCAACATTTAGGTATATACCTAAATTTTGACCGTCAGAGGTGACAGCTGCTAAACAAATGTTTTTGCAGATCATATAGTTCGGCGTAGGGATACATAATTTGCCCTGATAACTTTTCAAAACTATTAGCTGTCATCTGTGAGTTGTCAGTCGGCACCAAAGAAGCCATGGGGCTACTATAGTTCCATTTAGATAGGTTTGAAAGAGGTTCAGCTTATCACGAAATAACTACAATAACAACATCAATTTTAAAATAAATATTAGACTTGTTGTAAAAAAAAGCATTTTCTTTAATTTTTATTTTACAGAATTCTATTTTCCCGTGTTTTAATATTTAATGCGGAATGAAATGATCTGAAGTTACAGTGCCTATTATATAATTCAGTGACTGACACAAAAAGCATTGACCCACTAGAGTTAGGCTAATTGAAAGCTTCCACCATGAACATATAGACAAATTTAATATTCAAACAATCTCCCCAATATAATTGTTAAAAAAAATCCTATTATTTTTTTGTTTACGGTTCACATGGACTAGCTAGTTATCCTCTCTATGAAATGGGTTTCGTGTGTGGTTGAGGTTGCGTGGCGTTATTTCTGTACCAGTTGGAAAAAACACCCTCATGTATTATTATAAAAAACATTGCTCAAGGCATTTCGTTAACATTCCTGTTTGTCTACGTACACATACAATAAGCTGGTGAATCCAAACTTGTATTTTTGGGGTAACTCATTCCACCCCCACCCCTTTTTTTTAACACTTTTACGTGCACTTTCTAATAACAGGCTTACAAACTAACTTTACAAATATAAACTTTTCTTCGTTGTACGCTTAGATGTTGGGTTAGTGGCAAGTTAACATACGGGAAAATAATTGATGTATTTCGACCATCCTCCCCTCCCCTCCTTTCTGACTACCCATCTCATATATACACATTTAGCTACACTATTGGATTAGTCATTTTAAAGAAAGGATTAAGAGAAAATATATCTGAATTTTCTTTGAGGGAAAGTGGTAAGATATTTAGAAGAAAAAAAAATTGCCGTTAATATCACTCGGCTTTGAATCTAGCCCGGCCTCACCACCGCTCACTGACAAACCAGACTAGACGAGCTTGTCAAATTTTCCGCGTGTCCACCTATGCATAAAAGAGTTATACTCCTAATAGCATTGAAATAGGATAGAAAAATCAAATGTGGAACACCCCTTCTCAAAGTATTCGATAGGAATATGAACCTTGTCACTGACAATATAGTTTATGGCGAGCACTACTACTTTGATCACGTGACCATGGGGGGTGATACTACAATAAGATTAAAAAAACAAACGAAATGCAGTACAAGGTAGCCTATCGAAAGAGGTATTTTAAAACTGTCTGTATTAGTCTATGGACAAAATTTAAAAAAACATGGTATTTAAATTGTATTTCCAACACTTTTTCTCAAGTAAAGAAGTTTCTCTTTCTACGTGATATATATATTCCCCCTAGCCATCCTTTTTGGATCAATACAACGTTCTTAACCTTAACTCGTTTTGATTCCTAGAAAAGGTTTCTTAGCCTAAAGATACGCATGTTTTTTGCCATTACATTTTCTTTACGAAAAAATGGTCTTGAGATATTTTTAAAAAATTACTTATAATTATTATTATTTTAAACTAGCAGAATAACTAAGATTTACGTGTGTGTGTGTATATAAGTGAACGAGTGTGTCGGTGTAATAAGTATAAGAATGTGGTACTGTCTAATAGCCAGAAAGAGGAAGGGTTTGGTGAAGGGTGTGAGGTTAGTGGGGAGGGGGGCGGGAGGTACTCCAGTGCGTGTCCAGGAGCCCACACGTATCGTCACGCTCGACTCTTGTCGACTGGAACTCGTGACTAGACGACCGACAAATTATCCCACTTGTAATTTCGTGTCAAGTTATACAAGGCTCGTCTGGGGCGGGGGGCGATCCAACCAGAAAAATACACCTCGCGAGCCTGGTCTGTAGGTCTGTTGGCTGGCCATTTGAAATTTGAATACTAGGTTAATCAAACATCATAACACAAAGTTAATCTTACCATCTTGCCCATATGTTCCTCCCGCGCCCGGAGCTCATAATTACAAGCCTCACAAGAGTGTTAAACTAATAATATTTATGTTTTCTTAAAACTCATTTTATAGGTAACACCATTCATTCAGCATCATAAACAGTTGTTAGAAGAGAAAACAACTTTGTTTGGACACGATGAATAAAGTGTTTTTTTTCAACACAAAGTTCTATCAACAGCCATTAAATACTTGTCATGGGAATCCTGGAATTTGATAAAAAAAATTATCGTCATTTGAAATATTTTTAATTAAATGCCATTATTACTCTTAACCGATATTTAAAAACTGTTAAGATTAGTCTACTAAATGTAGAAAAATTAAACTACACATTATCTAAGGAAGCACTCATAAAAAAATTATAGGTTTATTCAAAAATACTGGCCTGGCTGTGCTTACCACGTTTGAATTATTTTAAGTATTTTAACTTTTATGGGAAAAAATACCATACTTTATGGAATTAACAGTTTAAAAAAAACATTGCTAAAGACCTCTCAGAATATTTGTATTGTTATATGAAAATGTTTTAAACATTGAAGTACACTGGGCCTGAAACAATTTTACGATTAGTAACTTGAAAATTAATACTTTAATTGAAAAGTAAATATTCACTAGCTAAATAAAACAAAACTACATACAGACTGTTCACGACAGGTTTTTACCTGGATGACAGTTCTAAAATCATATGTTTAGGTTTTGGGTTGCCAATCCTGGTAAAAGATCACAGTTTTGTTATAAATGTAAAGATCTTTAATTACCTGTTATATATTACATTTTAAATAATGAAAACTTAAGTTTTCATATACTAGCTAATTTTTTTAAATGATTTATTTTTATCCAACTCGAAACAATATTTTAAACATAATTAAAAGTACTTATTCTTCGTTTTGGAACGTTATTTATTTTGTGTAATATAGTGCACCAATCATACCTTTTAATACACGCACCGTATTTACATGAAAAAGAAAACAATTTGTAATTTTTTTTACATATAATAAATGATTTTATGATTATTTTATCGTATTTTGAAATATTTAACTGAATAAAATATTTTCATCGACTGCGTGTCTGCATCAATGTAAAAAACTTGTTTAGCATTATGTTCAAACATATGGTTTAAATTCGTCAGTGGCCATTTTGAAGTTATGTTCGTTAGAAGTTTTTGTAAAAGTGGTGGGAATATTTTTTTAAGTGGAATAAAACTATAAATAAACTTTGTGTCCGACCTCAAATAAATATATAAATAATATTGGCCTAAATTACTGTGGTTAACTATCACATTAATATATTACCATATGTTTTCATTACAGTCATCCAAAGTGATAGATGTCAGCTGTTGGCGTAGTGATATATTAGGGACTACTTCTAGTAACATTTCGAGCTGTTATCCAGGTAAATTTAGGTCGTGAACGAATTATACTACACTTTTTCACTTTTTGAAGATAATGTCACTCAGGTGAGCTCCACCGGACGTCAGGTAAACCTAGGCACGTTGTCCATCACAGATCGTCTAAATGTATCCGCACCACCCTATATAAGGAATTTTGTAGTAGCCCAAATCATAAATAAAAAACGTTAGTGGTGATTTTGACTCATAAGACCGCGGTACAATCTCGGCCGATTGTACTTAGGGTAATCTAATTTTGGAGCATATTATGTAATTCATTTTCCTCATATTATGATCTTGGATTTGCCAATATAGGTTTCTGATATCCCAAACAAACAAAAAAAAAATGATATAGCAGTAACTAAGAAATAGATTAAATTAACTTCCATCTATATAATTGCATAGGCAGCCCAGTGGTCACATAGTCTCACTCTGACGTGTAATTCTCATGTTTTACTCGTCTGCCGGTAATGGGGAGGTCGAGTTTCGAATCCAGGTCAGGTAGACTAAGGGTGTTTATTCCTAAATGGTTTCCCACTCCTTTAAGCGAATGCTGATACATTTCCTATAAAAGTCTATCCTTACTCGCCTCTTTCCTGTTAGCGTAATTAATGTATGTGTATGACTCGAACAAGTACTAAGCTGTAGTGGAAAAGAAAAAAAAGGAAAATTCTGATAATACGAATTTTGTTTTTAAAAATTTATCTTTTTAGTTTCGAGTCTAAATATTGACCTAGTTCCGGTTCATAAAGCGTTATTAATTAATACGACTACTTTCACCAACATTAGGCTACACGAGATTTAGTTGCCGGTATATTTCTTTGTTTCTTAGCATGCACAAACACACTATCCTCGCACCCCAATGTCGACGCGTTGTGGAAGAAGGATGCGACCATTTTCTTAGTTAAATTGCGCACCCTTGTAATTTTATCGCCTCCCTTATTTTCATAATGTGTTTTTTTTATGTTTACAAACGTGTAAAAGAAAAGAAGGCGTCTGGTAACATAAGTCATTTCCAGTCATTCAGGTCAAGGGCGATTTACAGTTGGAGTGTGACAACGCTGCGCCATGCAAGGGTGTGTAAATACTCTCCCGTAGAACGATTTGCGACATGGACGCTAATTCAGACATTATAAAAAATAAATATTACTATTATTATTATCACCGCGTCTTACTACCCGTTCGGGTTATACTCACTTACGCTAATGTTGTAATGGTAGGGTGATTGTGAGATGAAATGGAGGACCTACAGTTTAACGTGGAGTCCGAACCACGGTGGAGGCCTGGCATTCCCCCTCTAGTTATACTTTTTGAATAAAATCGTTAGATCTATTTTTGAAATATTTTGAGTTTCCAAAAATTTCCCATCACTAAACTAGCCTTCAACGATTTTTGCTGAATAACCATTTATACACTACTATTTAACATGACAAACAAATCCTATATATGCGTTTCTAAAATAACTCGTTTAAGTAATTTTTGAAATTCATAAAAAATCACTTGTTAATAAACTACCCTTATTTTGAGGGCTATGGCCAAAATTAAAAAAAAAAAAACTAATGCCAGGGTATAGTCCTGCAAAATCTAGTTATAAATTTGATCAAAATTCATATAACCGTTTACGATCCGTGGACAGGGACAGACAGACAAACAAACAGATATGGGGACAAACAGAATGGTAAAATCCACCTTTTTTCAGTTTGTTTTCATACAAAACGTAAAAGATTCGTCATAATCTCAAGTTCGATTTTTCTTCTTCGTAATTTCAATACTTTCACTTGATATGAGAAAAGTAAAATATTTTTTACTCATAGAACAAAATGTCGGCACAGTTCTTTGTAGTTTACCTTTTATCTCCTCTTTTTTAAGAAGATATATTTTTTAAACCTCACTGAACTAATAAAGAAAAAAATAAAAGCTTAAACAGTATTATAATGTCATATAAACTCTTCAGTCCAATTTTCATGGGAAGAACCTTACCTGACACCTATAAAAGTTATTTTAGCACCGCGTCCTACTACTTGTTCAGGTTTACGCATATGTACTATTACGCTGATGAGTTTTGGATTAGGAAGGTTGAATTTCGAAAAAGTGTACCTGTATTTGCCTGGAGGGAGAGTGGTAAACTATTTAGGGGGGAAAACCACCCTCAGCACACCCACCATACCAGGAATCAAACCCCGATCTCTCTGTAATTGGCAGTTGCGAGAGCCTATAAAAGTTACTATATCCACTTTCACTTGTTCATACGTCAAATAATGTAATCTGCGGTGTTATTATATATATATATATATATGATGCTATCAATACCTATAAATTATAATAATAATAATAATATAGTAACATGCTATAATTTTTTGTTCACAAAATGATGTGTTTTTATTTTATAAAAACGTATTCCCAACAAAATCCTACTGCTGTAAATGTTTTTATGCCTGTTTGTGTATCATTGGTCTCTCGAAAGTCTAAAACAGTTATAACATTCTCTCCTAAGTCATCTTAATATGGCCCAATAAATAACGAACAGCATAATTATTCATGTCGAAACATTTTGGGAAATTTATATTCCCTCCTCCTTCTCCTCTTTAATCGATGGAAAGCACCATTGGAACTGATCACTGAAGCTGGTTCACTTTTTAATGACTGGAGTTTCGGCAAACGCTGTCATTTGTGACCAATGTAGGGCACTAGAAAACGTTGAAATTTACAAAGCATCGGCATGATGGTATGGGGGGGAGGGGGGGGGGAGAGAAGGTAATCACGCCTCAGATGAGGTTTGATTTCAGTCGATTGCACTGGGGATGTTGGTTTCCCTCTGTGTCATTATTTTTCTTCCTCAACTGGTGAACATTGGTATAGTTTCTTTAAAAAGAAAAAGTCCTCGTACAATCTATTTAGGAAAGTAAGTCGTTGATAGTCACCATTGCATTAGAATTTAACGATTAGAAAATGATCGCTAACCTGGTGACCTGGCGGTCTAGGGGTTAAGGTGTCAAACTTCCATGCTGGCGGCCGGGGCTCAATCCTCGGTTCCAGCAAAAATTTATCTGATTACCAAACCCTTCCTTCACCTCTGATAAGACATCTTGTGAATGTGAGGAATGCCAGGCCTCCACCGTGGTTCGGATTCCATGTTAAACTGTAGGTCCTCCATTTCATCTCACAATCACCCTACCATTACACATTAGCGTAAGTGCGTATAACCCGTACGGGTAGTAAGACGCGGTGCTAATAATAATGATCGCTAAGCAAAAATGCCATCACAAATAGCTTCAAAGTTCACCCAAGGGGAAATGGTTGAAATACGTTAACAGATTGAATCAAGAAACTTTCTAAACCGTTCTTTCCCATAGCTCTCTAAAGTGACTTAACTAATTTTAAGCTTGCCACAGAAAATTCGTTACAGGTATCGTCCATGTTTAGTGCAGTCTCTTATTTCAGGTTTTAAATGATCGAAGAAGAAAAAAACAACTAATCAAAGACCTTTGACTCGACACGGCAACACACTTTCCCCCAAGGCAGTCGAGGTTTACCCTGCTTAGTTTCCACTATGAAGTAGCTATAAGATATGGTCTATAGTGTAATCCGTGAAGGTAAGACCTCTACCTTTCATGCTAAATGAAGTGTTTGCCAATGACGGGGAGATCGAGGTTCAAGTCTCGGTCGGGTGTATGGGGGGGGGAGTGTTTTCTAAATGGTTATCCACTCTCCCTCCACGAAAATGCTGGTACACTTCCTATTAGCATAACCTTCCTAATCCCTAAAACCATTAGCGTAATTAGTATATAAGCGGATAAACCGCACGGGTTGTAAAACGTGGTGCTAAAAAAATTATGTGTTTACCTGGAAAAATTAGGCAAATCCCAAACCCTCTTTGGCTTTACACTCAAACTATAAATAATAATTTATTATCTTTGAGCTATCAAAAAATTATCGGTAGGTACGTAGTTTGCGTAAATCCGCGGGCCGAGAAGCGCTATTGCTATATTCAGCCCGAATTGCGGTGTTTCGTTTCAGTCGTGGTTTCGCTTTGTACCGTTTCGTGGGTCCGCGGAATTATTTGCGAGTAATGTTCTCTTGTCCGGTCCCTCCCTACACACACACACACACACACACACAGCCTATCCCCAACCAAACCCAGCACACATCCTCTCCACTGTTGACACTTCCGCCGCTGGACCGGAGTGATCGGTCCGGTTCTCGACGCTTGTAGGTTTCGTTGGTCCCAGATTTGACTCGTTGATACAGTCCAATTTTTATAGAAAGGGTCTTATATTACAACTAAAAAAAGTCGTGGGATCTGCTCCTGTCACTTTGAAGAGATAATCTCAATATCTATGAATAAAAATAATAATTTAGTGAAATGGTACCTACGATAGGCTAAAAATGTGTGCAGTGCATTCGTATTTGAATGATTACTAGAAATTTTCCGCGGTGACGGTGGGGGACAAAGCGACAAAGTTTCTTGCTAATAACTACAGTATGTCCCTATTAATACTGAATCCCGATTTGTGCACAATGCTTAGCTGTGAAGACATTCTAAAATGGTCAAAAGCGGCCTTTTCGGTGCAGTTTTGTTGGTGCGAATTCACGATTTCGAGCCAACTTTATCGCAGTGTGTTGATGGAAACTTTTAACGTTAACAGAAACCAAATAGGTTAGTATTCTCTAACTAAAACCTTCGTATGAAAATTGAACTTTAGCACCGTTTAAAAATAAACTTGATGTTTAATGGAAAGAGGACAACACCCATTCTCTACAATTGGAAAAAAAAAGTAGCAAGAATAATATTTTTATCTACATCTAAAATATAGCAATTTAGGGTCGATGTAAATATAAGTTGAGATAAATCTTTTCAACACCTCCCGCCCCGGTGGCGAAGTTAGTTAACGCACTAGTTTCGTGTTGAGCTAGACTGCTGAGGACGGTGAGATCGAGGTTCGAATCTCGCTCTGGTGAACTGGGATAGTTTGTCCTAAATAGTTTTCCATTCTCCCTCCACGCAAATGCGGGTTAACTTCCTCTAAGTTCAACCTTCCCAATTCCTAACCCATTAGCGTGATTAGTGCTTAGGCGTATAACACGAATGGGTAGTAAGACGCCTTTCTAAGTATTATTTTTATTATTATTACCTTCTATTAAAATTATATAATTTTCAGAGCCACTCGATATATTAATATTAATATTTTTATTAATTAATTAATTTATTTATTTATTTAGCACCGCGTCTTACTACCCTTCTGGGTTATAAGCTTAAGTAGTAACTACGCTAATGGATTAGGAATTGGGAAGGTTTGATTTAGATGAAGTGAAACCTCATTTGTGTGGAGGGAGAGTGAACAACCATTTAGGAAAAACCACTCCCAGTTCACTCGACTGAGATTCAAACCTCTACAAATAGCGCGTTAGCTAACTACTCCACCGAGGCGGGCTATATATTTATTTATAAAATCTGGCTTGGAATAATACGTTGACATAGGAGTTTTTTGGTTTTTTCTTTCTCCAACTATTCTTCATAACCATTCAGTTTTTCTCACACTAGTAAGGAGGATACGAATTAGGTAGAATATGAAATATATCTGTATTTGTGTGGAGAGAGAATGGGAAACAATAGTAAAAAAAAACTTCATTAGACTCGAACCATCCTGCCACAATCAAACCAGACCAGATGATGTTGACACCTTAGCCCACGTGTCCATAGATGCGGTTAACAAAATGTTAAAGATAAACGTGTACTAAGCTCTATAATCTTTAAATTCACTATTTTTTGTTGTTAAAATACTTTTTTCTCTTTCTCTCTTTGAAGTATGTATAGCATGTCTTATTACACGCGTGATTGTAAATTAAAAAAAAAACTCAACTTTGTTTAAAACGTGACCTAGTTACCATCAAGTAAATTGAACAACGTAAAGTAAACTATTGAGACGATATTCCAGCTTCTAATGGTTAGAAAAATAAACTGCATGCTCTCCATACTATAGTAGTCGCCACAGACGCTGACTGCTCGCTCACTTGAAGTGCATCCATCACCAATACTGAATAAGCACACGGTTAAAAGCGTTAATTTTATTTTATCACAGAGTCTTAATTAATACCTGTCCAGGTTATACGCATATATTATAATTTCTCTAATGCTAGGGATGAGGCAGGAAGCATTTTAGAGGTACCAGCAGTTACGTGCAAGGAGAGTGGGAAACATTTTTAGGAAAACCCCACGCTCATTATACCTGACCCGTATCCAAACCCCGAACTCCTCGTCTTAAGTAGGACAATATAACACGAAGAGTGACTCCTTAAACTATTCAGGCAACTGAAGTGAGTAAAAGCGCTAGTCTCGTCTTGTCTGGTTTTGCCGGTGACGTAGTGGTCGAGATTAGAATCTAGACAGGGTGTGCTTAGGTGAATTTTCTTATAAGGTTTCCCACTCTCTCCACGCAAATTCTTATACACTTTCACGACTATACTCTACCTCCTTTAGTCACTCCTTATTTGTTTAGTTAGGCCTATGTTGATATCCTGGCCGTATAACGAGACGCACACAACCAGAAACAAACAGCTGTGAAGTTAATTGGCCCCTGGCACGTTTTCCAGACCATATCTTTGTTGGAGCGGGCCACTTTGTGTTGCGAATAGGGATGAAAAATAGGGGTGGAAATATTACCTGTGCACACGCACTTGATACGCATGTACACAAATTAACTCACTCACCAAATTTCACTACAAAAAATTATACATTTAATTTGTCGACGTCGTAGTAATATAATATTTTTGATTATACATCTAATATAAATTTCACTACATAGTTAGGCTTTACAATATAACTACATATATATCCTTCAAACTTCTTATGCACGCCCCTTCTTAAAATGACGGCTGTTAAAAGAACTCTTAAGTATTTTATTTTTTTATTTAATTTGGTTTGGAAATAAGGGGTTGGGAAAATATAACAAAATTAGGGGCTTTGTTAAATTTTCAACCCAAAATAAGCCTTGATTTTTTTTTAGAACCAAACCATTATGCCCGTTATCATCAAAAATAACAGTAAATCTTGAGATGATACATTCCCCTCCCTTCCCTTCCATTCATATTTCCCTCAGCCCCTCCCTCCCCCTCTTTCCTCTGTTATCGCGGTGGTTCGATTTCCAACAGCCACAGCTATAATTTGCATTTAAAATAAAACGCTGCTTTTCGATTATTAATTTTTAACTTTTCTGCCAATCTGTGTGTACAAATTTTAACCAACATACCCTTTACAGATTGAAATTTCAAGGTCAAAAGAGAGTAATATTTGTAAACTATTTTAGCATAACGGTATTGTAGCGGCGATGCAGTAGGCGAGCGACAGTTTCTCGTGGACTTATCTGTAATTTAAAAGTTTACAATTAGATTAAAAAATCAAATTTTAACATAACTCTTATGGATGATTAATATGTTCCTATCCCTCTCACAACAAACTGGAATAACAATCACGGGAGTATCGTGGTTCGAATCTCGGTTGGGTGTTCTGAGAGTATTTAATACAAAATAATTTTTCACTCAACACCCACGTAGATCCGGGTCTATTCCTATAAAAATTTGACATTCATCCGCCTTAGCTCATTAGCGTAATTAGCCCAAAATATGTTTCCCTTCCTCAAAATGTATTGTAAAATTATAGATTAATCTAATTGAATACTTTAAATAACATTTCGAAAAACTCTGCTCAATATTATGATTTCCTTTAATCGCAGCTATATAGACTGAAGTGGCCCACCACAGTCAGCTTTTGTGATTAGTATAGGATCGAATTAAAAAAAAAAAAACAAGAGGGCAGCCTCGCGCCTGCCAGTAATAGCTCGTAGTACTTTGGGTAACAAAACCTCTCTCTGGCTTTTCTCAAAACCGTTCTGACAGCGCTGAGAGTGAGAGAGATACGGGTGGTGCAGAAATCGGTGTAAACAGCTCGTACGAGAGGTTCTGGCACGTGACGTGGTAAAACATGGCCGACAGCTTGTCTGGACACTGTTCTGAATACCAGGGTTTTATCTCGTACGCTGCAGACACGAGTTCTAGTCTACACCTTCACTGATGCTCTTTATAGCCTCGACTACAGTGTTTTTCAAAGTTATGATGATGGAGGACCACCAAATGAAAGCTATGCGCGCTGAGGGACCACCGAAGACCACGGAGTATAAGGGGGGAAGGCGGGTTGAAAACCATGCAGATTTTTTTTAAAAAGCAATGACAGCTTAGTGCTAACACAAGATTATATTTTTAGCACCACGTCTTACTATCCGTTCGGGTTATAAGCCTATGTATTAACTACGCTAAGGGTTTTAGGGATGAGGAAGGTTATATTTATAGGATGTTTACCCACATTTGCGTGAAGGAAGAGGGGGAACCATTTTGAAAGAACCGCCCTTGGTACATCCGACTGAGATTTTAACCTTGAACTCCCTGTCATCGACAGTTTGGTTTACTGCGAGAGTAGTGCCTTGGACCATGCGGCCACCAAAGTGGGTTTTAACTTATTAAATTAAATGTTGTCATTATAGGACTATAGGTAATTACATTGAATTAGTAAGTTTTGCGGTGACAAGGGCTCAAATCCGGGCCGAGTGTATATTGGGTGACCTCTGACAAGACATCTTGTGAATGTGGGGAATGCCAGGCTTCCACCGTGGTTCGGATTCCACGTTAAACTGTAGGTCCTTCATTTCATCTCACAATCACCCTATCATTACAGATTAGCGTAAGTGCGTATAACCCGAACGGGTAGTAAGACACGCTGCTAATAATAATAATAATAATAATAATAATAATATATTGGGTGGTCTGAGTGAGCTGCCCAAAGTGGAAGGGGAGGCCAATCGAACTACGTCACTTGACCCTGTGTTACGTTTGTAAGTAGCAGACTGTGTTTAGAAAGTACACGTTGATTCCCTCAGTGTCCAAGTAGAGTCGTCGATGTGTTTAAACTACAGTTCTTACTGATCTACACATAATACGACTGGGGTTCAAACCCTGAAAGTAGTACTGAAAATACGACGTTGCCATGCCCAGGGTTGTAGCTCGTTAATGCTAATTTATTCGTGGCAGGTAATTAGTGAATATTTCCCTCTCTGTGACCCCTCTCCTTTACTAGAATGACAGCTCCAGCTGTTAATCGAGACAGGTTGCCATGGTTACCATCGTCCTCGAATCTACCTTGAGAGCTCTGCCCAAGTGGCCTACTTTAACAACTTGCGAGTGATATATCCCTCAAAACTTCACCCCCTCTTTCTATGTTTTCATTTACGTACTTTTCTCCCCTCTCCCCTAGTCCTCTATTCTCCTTTCACCCCCCTCCCCGAAAACTTTTTAGATCCCCTCTTCTTCTATCTTCTACTCAACTGTGTCGTGCACGAGATTGTTAAATAATAAAAAAAAAGTTTGTGACCAACATTATTATTTCTTCCATTTCATTCGTAACACTTTTTCATTTTTTCGATATCTTTCCTTATAATGTTTTTTTCCCCCCATTCTCTCTCTGTCTATCTCCCCTCTGTCTCCTCTTCTTTTTCGAATGCCACGCACGTTCGATTCAAATTGTTTTTTTGAGTGGTTTTGAACTAACTTGGTGGGGTAAACCTTTCGTTCATTCTCCATTTATTTAGGTTTTTTGTTATTTCTTGTTTTACGGTCGTGCAGGCTAGTAACGTTTCGGGCCCTTATACCACAGAGCAAGTGGGTAGTCTCTTGCCTACGTCAACTTTGTCCCAAGACAAACGTATTATTGAGGCAGGTAATAGGTATCGTAACGTTTAGAACCACTCAAGTGATCGTTAGCCTCTCTTGTTGTGGCGGTTGTAATTTTACCTCAGAACGTTCGTCTATATTTATAAAATACGTGAATGATTTTAAAACTGAGTGACAATTATTATTTGTATTTTTTATTTAATTGCTAAAAATAAGTGACCCGCCTCGGTGACGTAGTTAGCTAACGCACTGGTTTCGTGTTGAGTTGTACTGCTGAGGACAGGTAGATCGAGGTTCGAATCTCACTCGGGTGAACTGGGGGCAATTTTTTCGAAATGGTTTTCCACTCTTCCTTCACGCATCTGTGGGTTCACTTCCTCTGTATTCATCCTTCCCAATTCCTAACCAATTAGCGTAATTATTACGTAAGCTCATAGCCCGAACGGGTAATAAGACTCGGTGCTAAGTATAAGTATAATAAAAAAAGTGAATGAGAAAGTCATTCTATGGCTTGTAGTAGATTTTTTACTGGCCTTATTAAATATATAATCTGGTTTTTCAGTAACAGTGAGGTCATAGCTAAAATACCAACTGGATTTACTGGGAGTGGTTTTTTCCCCTGATTTGTTTCATACACTCCCTCCACGCAAATGCGGATACAATTATTGTAAATTTTACCTTTCCTTGTTCCTCCTTATTAACATAGTAAAATGCGTATAACATAGTCGGGTGTGGCGGGATGAAAATATACACACACAAAAAATTCATGTAATTACTTTAATAATATATAATAAAGTTTGCTTTTCCTAGAAAATGGTACAGAAGAAACAAAGAAGTCTCCATTAAATTTTCAAAATACAGTTGATTCGTCACTGGAGTGGTGATAACTGAACGCTAGCAGAAGATTTGTATTTCAAACACTAGTTGAAAATAACTAATGTTAGCTTATATGTGAAGAATAATTATTTTTTTAGTGCTACTATGTTACTTATCACAAGTGTTAATCCCTTCTAATAATACCTCCCTAAGTATTACTGTATAATTGGCTTTTTCGTAACCCATTGAAATAACAACATATATTAATAAATCTATCATGTCTTTGTTTTTGCGGTTGTGGTAACAAGATATATTAAATTGCATGAAATAATAAATTAAATATATTATATTCACACGTGTAACCTTTTATAAATGGCCACCAAAATAAGTGCAGGTGCTTTTATTACTTATTGAACAAGCCATACAAAGTATTGATTTCAAAAATAAAACGTTTTTATTTGGTAAACAGATGCGTAAAAACACAACCGAACACCGTTTATTTGACGTCATCAGCGACCGTCGTTTCGTCTGTTTCACCATTTTTATTTGTGAAGTGAAGAAGCAATAACAATTATTTTTTAAGTTAACCACAGACGTCACTTCCACACACAAAAAAAACAACTCATTCAAACTGTTTTCATAAATTCGTGTTTCAATAATGTAAAATGTATAAAAGAAAAACCTAATTAAAAACGAATATTTTATCGTTAATGCGTTGACTCCCTAAAGTTACAACCTAACATATGGTTTGGCGAGAGGATAATTTAGAGTATAACTTGTAATTTTGCTCGCCGTCATCTACCACCAGGAATGAATCGACTTTATGTCGGTTGACTTTTTATTTTTACCTTTACATATTGGGTTAAAGATTCACAATTAAGAAATTATACTAAATAAATTTTGTTGGATCTGACTTGAAGAATACATATTTATTAAAAATAAATAAATTACAGAGTAAAGCAAAAAATTATGAAATTACAGCTTCATAATGGAAAATTAAACCAGATTAAATTTTTAAGGAAATGTATTTGCGGATCGTCATTATTCTTGTGAAAGTTAATTTTGTATTTTATTTGACAAGTGTACCCTCACCATTTGGCCTTAGATAATTTAAATTGCTTATAGACAAAAATATGCTGGTAAAAATAAATGATACGGAACTCCGCACGGACTTTCTCGCTCTATTGTTTAAAAATGGAGATATTTACTCATAGCTCGTAATAAATGTGAAACGAAATAATATACACTAGCAAACCCAAGCATAAATTGCACTATACTTATGTAAAACTTTTTTTTTATTCCCGGTTTTAAATTTTATAATTTTGTTTTTAAAGAATTAATGTTCTCATTTGTATGTTTGGACCAATAAAAAGAGATCAATGTTGGGTCCACAAGGGTCAACACTTCGTATTAAAATTTCAACTTCCGGTTAAAATTTTCGACATTTTATTAAATGTTGTAAATCTTCATGCCATCGCATTGCTATTAAATTCCTTATTCATAAATTTTGACCAATAAAAAATGTAAATATTGACTATTGAGTCTAAAATGGATATAGATCAACGTTGTACAAACATTTCTACTAAGAGATTTAAGGAAAAACAACATAAACTTTTAAATACTTATTTATATTTAATTACTCTATGGCATTGGAGTATTATTACGTTAAAACTCAAGTAGTATATCTTTACAACTAAAGTTCACAAAATTGTATTAATATATTTGCCAATATTTCAGATAATTTTGAATTTATAAAAATATATTTCATATAAAGTTTTTTTATTTTTAATAGTACTACAGTTTTTCAATATTAGGTTATTTAGTATCTCAAATAGTTGCGGATATACGGAAGTTTCTGCTTCTACCCTAAAAGTCATTTTTAATGAAAATAGCAAGTCTATTTATAATCTTAATCAACACCTAGATACGAATTTTAATCAATATCGTTTGATACGATTTGGATAAATTCAATTTTTTCTCTTTTCACCCTTTCTTAAACTACTCTTAATTTTAAGTTTAAACAGACACACAGACAGGCGTCATTGTAAAGTCCACTTTTTAGGGTTTGGGGGGTCTAGAGACGTTGACATCCATCAACATTTCAGGTTATATTTTCTTTTGCGGTCGTAACACTTTTACTTTTTGTGTTCGAAAAGTTAATATATATATTTACGTATAGCTTGACATTTATTGGTTTTATTAAAATATTCTTCTTATAAAATATTGTAACTATAAAGAGGCCTACATATTTATAACAATAAGTAAATTCATATTTCAAATCGTTTAGAAGATATTATAAAAAAAGATAATTTACGCATCAGACCGGAGCCCTTAAAGTCATTTTGCATAAATATAGAGAAAAGCCATTTTGTTTGGAATATGTATACATGTTTAGAAATTAAATTTAATCAAAATCGTTAGAGCTGATTTTGAGAAAATCAACTTTTCCTCTTTTTGCCCTTCAGTAAACTACCCTTAATTTTAGGGTTAGATATCCAATTCCAAAAACTCCTCGGGGTAACTCTATGAAAACCCTAGATACCACGTTTTAGCCCGATCGGTAAAATCGCTTAGGCTCTAGTTGGAGAGTCAGACAGACAGACGGAAAGTCAAAAACAACTTTTTTTATTCGGGGGGTAAGGGGGAGGGGGTAATGGAACGTCAAGATTCATCAAAATCTTGAGTTCGGGTTTTTTTTACGATTACAATACTTTCTCTACCTGTAAGATAGCGAGAAAGTAAAAATACTAAAAATAATTACTTGACATGAAATAAAACTAGGCCTATATACTACACGCGCGATTTTTTAAGTTGCCCTCTCCAAATTAGAACCAGCTAAGGTCGAAGCTCGGACTTTGCATTTCGATGTCCAACTTCACAAAACACACAGTACAACATTAATAACTACTCAGGACTATTTGTGCTTGTCTGTGTTGTTTTTAAGCTATTCCAGACACTTTCGCATTCAAAGCCACTTTGTATTAATACTTTCACTAGCTTTTTGCCTCACACCTCGAGTCGCATGCGCGAAATCTTTCCGACACACGGTCTAGATGTAAGTATCTGCCGCCACATCTAATATAGTGCCTGAATGGCTGTGTATTAAATATTAAAATATCAACTCCCATTAATCACCGAGGATGGCGTGAACAAGCCACCGAGGCCGCGCTTACACGATAAAATATACGGACTTTTACCTTAAAAATAAGTTGTGAACACCGATCCTGGACAAGGTATGGATGAACTCAGATAAATTATTGCAGGTGCATTGAAATGTGAAAAATGGTCAAAAAAGTTCATTGGGAACCCGAAGGTTGTTATTTCCGCTTCCCCCTTCCTCAAGCCTTTCAAAAAAAATTTTTACTTCGCTTCGGTTTTATTTTTTTAAAGTATAGAGATGTAGCAAGATAAGGAAATAAAAAAATGGCTCAAAATACATAAAATATTGCTTCAGTAGATACGCCACATGTCACCCTGTATCCGGAAATCTTGGCACTATCATCGCTAACGGTGGCGGCCGCTCGGTCTGTATATCTCGCTTGAGGGTGGCGCCATAGAGTTTTTTTTTAAGTAGACACGCTTAATTTGATTTTATAGTTAACAGTAATATGTGATTTTTACTTTCTCGCTATCTTACAGGTAGAGAAAGTATTGTGATCGTCAAAAAAATCGAACTAGAAATTTTGATGAATCTTGACGTTTCATGACTCCCCGAATCCAAAAAAGTGATGTTTGACTTTCCGTCTGTCTGTCTGTCTGTCTGTACCTCCAACTAGAGCCTAAACTATTTCACCGATTGGGTTAAAACTTGGTATCTAGGGTTCTCATAGGGTTGCCCCGAGGATTTTTTTGAATTGGATATCTAACCCTAAAATTAAGGGTAGTTTACGAAAGGGCAAAAAGAGAAAAGGTCAATTTTATCAAAATCAGCTCTAACAATTTTGATTAAATTTCAATTCAAAACATTTATAAATATTCCAAACAAAATAGTTTCTCTCAATATTTCGGCAAAATGACTTTAAAGGCTCCGGTCTGATGCGTAAATTATCTTTTTTATATTATCTCCTAAACTTTTGAGATATGAAAATACTTATCGTTACAAATATGTAGGCCTCTTTAAAATACAAATATTTTATAAGAAGAATATTTTTATAAAATAAATAACTTTCAAGCTATACGTAAATATATATATATTTTAACTTTTTAATCATAAAAGGTAAAAGTATTGCAACCGCAAAAGAAAATCTAACCTGAAATGTTGATGGATGTCGACGTCTCAAGACCACCCAAACCCTTAAAAGTGGTGTTTGCAATGCCATCTGTCTGTGTGTCTGTTTAAACTTAAAATTAAGAGTAGTTTAAGAAAGGGTGAAAAGAGAAAAAATTGAATTTATCCAAATCGTATCAAACGATATTGATTAATATTCGTATCTAGGTGTTGATTAAGATTATAAATAAGCTGGCTATTTTCATTTTACCGTGAAAATGAATTTTAGGGTAGAAGTAGAAACTTCCGTATCTCCGCAACTATTTGAGATACTAAATAACTTAATATTGAAAAACTGTAGTACTATTAAAAATAAAAAACTTTTATATGAAATATATTTTTATAAATACAACAGTTTCTGAGATATTTTCGAACATATTAATACAATTTAGTGAGCTTTAGTTGTAAAGATCTACTAAAGTTTTAACACAATAATTCTCCAATGCCATAGAGTAATAATATAAGTAAGTCTTTAAAAGTTTATTTTGTTTTTCCTTAAACCTCTTAGGAGAAATGTTTGTACAGCAATGATCTATATCCATTTTAGACTCAATAGTCAATATTTACATTTTTTATTGGTCAAAATTTATAAATGAGGAATTTAATAGCAATGCGATAGCATGAAGATTTGCAACACCTAATAAAATGTTGAAAATTGTAACCAAAAGTGAAAATTTTAATACGAAGTGTTGACCCTTGTGGACCCAACATTGATCTCTTTTTATTGGTCCAAACATGCAGATGAGAACATTAATTCTTTAAAAACAAAATTATAAAATTTAAAACCGGTAATAAAAAAAATTTGTACATAAGTATAGTGCAATTTATGCTTGGGTTTGATAGTGTACATTATTTCGTTTCCCATATATTACGAGTTTAGAGTAAATATCTCCATTTTCAAACAAAAGAGCGAGAAAGTCCTTGCGGAGTTACGTACCATTTATTTAAAATAACTACCATATCATTGAAATGATGGCATTTGAAAGGAAACTTTTTAAGGTGGGAGTGTGTGTTTGGGGGATAGGGGGACGAGGAAAGATCAGTATTTTTGCAGTTTTTATAGCAAAATATATTTTGAATATATAGACTATAGCTATAGTATAAATATAGGGTTTAATTTTCTCCACATGGTGCTATCAAGAATTGTTGAATATCTGTCATGATGTCATGATTATAGCGGAATTACATTATTTAATAGAAATATATTTAATGTGAAAAATACTATTTATTTTCAAATGAATACATTTTTTGATTACATATTAATCATTTGGTTGCCTTGATCCATATAATAGATTATAATATATTATACCAATTGGAAACAATACGTAAATGTATTTTTTTTTAGGATCTACGGATTGTGAGAACCTTTGCTCTATCTTATTTTGCTTAGATTTAATCCGGCACTGTGTAAGAGTAATCTTAACATAACTGCTGCATCAATGTTTTGTATATTTTAGCCCAAAAAACTTTTGTTATAAAAACTGCAAAAATCGCGTTCCCCCCCCCATCCCACCTAAAGCTTATTCATTCTATGTGAGAATATTGTTTCTTCTTCATCGGACAGTTTTGATTGACACTTAACATCACTTACTAAAGCTCGAAAGTAGTCAAAATATTATATAAATATAATTATTATTAATGATCATGTCAACTGTAACATAAAATGTAAAAGTTTGACCATCTATTTGGGTAAGTTATTAGGTGGTTTCGACCACTAGTCTAAGGTACTCTGGTTCGATATTTAATGATGTTGACAAAGATACAGTCTAATTTTCATAGATTAAAGCTAGAAAATCTAGTAAATTTACTTTCACATATTCATGCGTTGATTCATGCATTTCCAGTTGTCACTTTTGATTTATATTCTGTTATAAATACGTCAAAAACTATACATTTAATATATTAGTGTGTCGTTTTGTATGCGGCGACCAAGGTTAAATTTATTTTAAGGTATATTCTGATATAATTTGGAGGCCTACATTTATAAATCTCGCGTTAGTAACCCTTGTAAAAAAAAATTTTGATTGCGATGGCCTGGTCCTTCAATACCGTATTTCCATTTGATGTGATCACTGCTCTGTTACTGTAAGCGTTTTATGGGTTCATTGAACTTTCAAAAACTTTACTAAAATAAAAAGAATTAGCAACTTATCTTACTGCCCGTTCGGATTACACGCATATGTTCTAGTTACGCTAATGAGTAAGATATGAGGAAGGTTGAATTTAGAGGAAGTGTACCGGCTTTTGCGTGGAGTGATAGTGAAAAACATTTTTCAAGCCACTCTCAGTACACCCGACCGGGATTTTAACCCCGTTCTCCCTGTCATCGGCAGTCCAGACCAACACAACAGGGACGCCTTAGAACATGCGACCACCCACCGAAGCAGGTGATTAAAGAACTACTAATTAAGGTGCCAACCCGATATGCCCTTTAAATGATCCTTATGTGTACGAAGGCTGTGAGCACTGATATCAAAAATTGACTCAATAGAGCCTACTCGGTGGACCACAAGGAGGGGGGAGCGGGGGTGAAGAAAAGAGTTTTTTTTAAATAAGCTACAACATCGTAATTAAATGAAAACGAAGGGGACGGAGCAACTCCCGAAAGGGGGCCTGGCCTGACTGCAAGTTGGCCGGTGATGAACATGGGCCAAGGATCGCCCAGGGAGTAGGCCAATCCCTTCCTCCCATTTCTCTACTCAGCCCCCACACCCTCTCACTCTTCCCACTCTCCGGACAAAATTTTAATTAATTCTTGTCAGTTTGTGGGGGAGGAGGTGTGCGCACAGGGACATATAGGGAAGGGTTAGTGAGGGTGTTAGGGGGACCGGGCAGCGGATCGGGATTTTCGTGCATCGCAGGGTCAAGTACGGAAAGACGGCGTTTTGAATTTTATCCATCAAAAACCATTAGAATACATTTCTCATAAGTACTTTTTCCTTACGTTGGGAAAAATATTTCAAATTAAACAATACTTTACAGCTTGTGATTTATCTTTACCGTACAGTCGGATATTTTTTTTACAATTCAAATTTTAAAAAAACAATATTTTTTTTGTAAAGATAACCCATATCTAACAAATTAATTTACTCAATGGGGTAGTGTACATGTCAATTTATTTTTGAGTGGGAAGGAGTATTTAATACATCAAAGCTATTATTTCTGTAATTTTTTCAATTATACATTTTAGGGGCATTTTTTATTTGTGAGGCGGCATACTTTTTAAATATCATACTTTAATTAAGCTTGATCTATGCATTCGAAACATCTATAAAGGTATTAATTAGTGGTTCTTAATTATGTTAAGCTTTTATTAAAATTAATAGTGATATTGAAATGATCCGCTTCAGCGGCCGCATGGTCTATGGCCTTAGGGCCTACTATCTTTTAGACTTGGCTGCCACTGACTGGTAGACCGGGGTTCAAATCCCAGTCGGGTTTGCTGAAGGTTTTCCTTCCAAAATGGGTTTCCATTCTCCCTCCACGCAAATGTGGGTACACTTCCTTCAAATTCAACATTCCCCATCCTTAACTTGCTAATGTAATTAGTATTTATGCGTATAACCTGAATAGGTAGTAAGACATGATGCTAAAAAAATTTTAGTGTGACATGGACACAAAATGTACATCAAATACATAAAAGTGAATTTTTTTAAAATCTTTTAGTCAATATTTTAAACAAATGTGATGTTAGTATATTGTAAATAATCGAGGCCAGGCGAAAACTCACTCAAGTCAACTTTCTTGTTTGTCACAGGGCTCGCAGAAAAGCCCAGCAACATTTCTGACGCTTTGTGATATCCTGTTTATGGGAATGTAAATTAAAGAGTTAATTCTTAAGTTTAGCAAACTTAACTTGCCCGAAAGTAAGTATTTTAGAATCATATGGGCCTAGCAAATACCGTGCCAATCTTTCCTTAAGACCCTTATCCTCTAATATTGAAATTAATAATTACCAGAAATAGAGTTAAAACTCAGAAAATGGAACTCAGAAATTGCAACAAAAAAACTTTCTAAACTATATTATTAGTAAAATAGCTTGCTTACCAAAAAGTATGCAAATAATTATAACCCTTTTGAATATAAATGCATTTATTTGGGGGATTGATTTGTTTTAATCGAATCCTCAAAATTGTATTATACTTTAGTAATTTCTATGTTATTTTACTTTTAAAACCTCTTAAAAAAATTGGTATCCCTTATTTTACTTATAATTATTTTAACGTTGATATAAAAAAACGTTTCCTTTTTTGCTTATGTGTGTGTATTTTTTAATGAGGAAGGTAGAAGCACTCTTATCATGTCACCCTCCGGTCTAAGTATTATAACTTTGTTCTCTTCCCCCTTCATCTCACCCCCACCCCCACCCCCCATCTCTCCCTGTTAATATTCATTGCTGCAGGGTGACTATTGTGTGACGTCATATGAGATGCAGGACAATAGGTGACTGCGAGAACCTCTCACCACTATCGCTCTTGCTTTTTTTACTGATCAAGGGCTCTTTCGCCCCCCACCCCCCACTAACCTCCTCCTTCCCCCCATCCACTGCGTTTTGTTCCTCCTTGATTAGACTTTTGTATTGTTTTCTTATGTGGGGACCCTGGGACTTTATTCATAGTTCATGATGGATGGAGGATGAACTTTTTAAAAATTAATATGACGTTGAGATTGTAATTTTTTTATATAAATTTTGGATGACCTAATTTCCTCTCAAAAAAAATATAATTGGTGCTAGGAATTTCTTCTTTAACGTTCTATAGGTTATGCTATGTTTTAATCATATAATTTCTTTTATAATAAAAAATCTTATTCTTTACTAATTTTTTGCATGAACAGATTATAAAGGTATTATCATGACCTACATGATTTACTTCGGAATCTAATTTAAATCCATTGGGGGTTTAAATTAATTTACCACCTCCTTTATGCGCATTCTATATGTTAAATTACTTTACTAATTTATAAGGGCGTCTCGAATGGATGTAATGTTTAATAAAAGAATAAACAAGTATTTTTTTAGCCCCTTCGCTTTACAACCTCTTCAGGTTGTTCGCATATGTAGCCTACTAACTACACTAATGTGTTAGAGGATGAGTAAAGTTGAATTTAGAGAGAAGTGTACCCGCATTTTTTGAAGACAGATTGTAAAGTCATTTAGGGAAAAAACCACCCTCAGTACACCTGACTGGTATACGAACCCCGACATCCCCATCATTTGCAGTCCTTCTATTGCGAGAATGATGTTTCAGAAGCATTTGAACCATCTAGAAAAAAAATATTCGCAAGTCTGGTTTTTTTTAAAAACATTTTTGCTTATTTGGCACATACGAAAAGGTTCACATGGCGATACGACATACCGGATGTAGTGCTACCCGGAATAAGGATGTGTTGGGGCTGACACTCTCTGCAGAGATAAACCCTCGGATAACAAAAGCGCATGAGCAGGAGAGGATGACGTCACAGTGCTGTGTGTAGTGCAATGTTTCCTGCTGACTGTCGTGGGCCACGGCCGCGGGACTTTACGAATGGCATTCTGCTTGGCACTCCCATCACGCTGAGAAGAGTTGAGAAGAGTGTAAAGTGTAAACTACAGTAGGATTTTGGCAGGCATAAACTTTCAAAATAAGAAAAAATATTCGTTCGCTGTCAACTTTTTTTTATGCACAGTTTCTTACTACCCGTTTGAGCTAAACGCCTATGTAGGGTACTAATTACTCTAATGTGTTAAGAATGAGGAAGATTGAATTTAACGGAATTGTACTCTAATTTGATTAGAGGGAGAGAGGAAAAGACATTTAAGGAAAAACCACCCTCAGTACACCCGACTGGGACCGAACCCCTCTGTCCCGGTCATTGGCAGTATATTCTAGTGCGAGAGTGATGCCTTAGACCATACGGCCACCGAACTTGGTGTAGACATTGTTTGTATTTTACTTTATTATTAGTTGTAAATTATACGACCTTACGTATTAATAAATAAAATTTGTTATACGTATACAACTAAAAAAAATCACTTTCAAAATTCGAATGTAAATCTGAAAAACTATGTAAAATATAAGGTTCAATTTAAATAAAAAACAAAACGAAGAATATTTTATTTTGAAATATTTTTTCCAGTCTAGTAATATATTATAATTTAAAAAATTGGGGTCGATATATTTCCACTTCTGTTACTAAACAGCATCATACTACTCTACTAATGTGGGCTGCCAGTTTTTAAAATTCGTTTTAGATTATATTTTTACTAACATATATTAAAAGAAGCTCATCAGCTGAAACATATTAAGTGGTACTTTCAACAAGATGAATAATAAGTTTTATCCATAATCTGAATGGGTAGTAAGACGTGGTACTAAAAAAATTAATTGGAAAAATTAACAAGTGCCTTATTTAATCGAATCAAACAAATGTAATTAAAATAAACTTAGATTGTTCGTTAACGTTTCGGTGTCAAAATAAATAATTAAATATACATTTTTTGTTCTAAACAGGCATCGAAACGCTTTCAATAACCCAAGCTTTATATTTATAGTGTATGTCATTGTAACAATTTTACAGTCTGATTGAATTATAATTTGTTTGGTTCTCATCAGTACGTTCTACACCAATTAAAGTTTAGAGTAGAATCTAGAGAAAATCTACCCTCATTTGTGTAGAGTGAGAGTGGGAAACCATGTAGGAAAAACCCCCCTCAGCACACACCTGATCGGGATTCTAGCCCCGATCTCCTAGTCATTGACAGTAAAGTTTATTGCAAAGATTTTATTTTATCTTATCATGAACGTCTCAATATTTTACTAGATTTATTTCCTCATCCACGTCTTTCTACCCGTCTGGGATACATACGCATTTTAATTGCACTTCGGGGTTGAAATAAGAAAGGTATAATTTAGAGGAAATGTACCCACATTTGCTTGGCAGGAGAGTGGGAACCTATTTGTGGAAAAACTATCCTCATTACAACCGGGTGGTGTCCTAACCCCGTTCTCCTTGCCATATTATATTATGATCAAACTGAATGAGCCTGACATTTAGTATGGCATGCCCGCTGATACCGGTTTTTATTGGCGTAAGGTGTTTATTTATAAAGGAGAGAAATGTTGTACATTTAAACACGTAGGGATCGTGCGCAACTCTCGCCTCTCAGATGCATGCTCTTTTCCCCCAGACGAGTTGAAACTACGGTAAGGTTTTTGCTCCTCGGTGGTGGAGGGGGGGGGGAATGGTTTGAACGATGTTACCCCTTGTTCAGTACTTGCTAATGACTCGGGGTCACGAACGTCTAATAAGTCCTGATAAAACGCAAGCAGCAGCAGAAACAACAGCACACTAACGACTGCTACAGCCCTGATTTACAATCGCGCCCCTTTCGATATAATTACAATGGGAGGCACAGGTCTCCGTGACTGTATTTATTAGCCCCTGTGACCATCTCCCTCCCACCCCCCGTCAATCAGTGAGCGGTATTGTTCTTGCGCGCGGCTGATTGGTGAAGGGTGGGGTATGTATACGTACCCCGCATGTTGTGTGTCGAATTGAAGCGAGTTTCAATTACGGCAGAGTTGTGTTGCAAGCGCATCGTTTGGGAATCGGCGTTTGCCTTATTCAGGGACGTCCACATCTTTTTTCCTCACTTCAAAAGAGCACAACTGTTGTCAATATTCCAGAGGTCTATGCGTGCTGTCATTGAAGAGTAAACAGCAGTCGTTGCGGATAGAAACAGCTATTCTTGTTATTTCTTTTATGAGGATAGTAGCAATAGTATTGCCAACGCATCATACCAAAATTTCACCAGAAAAAATCTTAATTCCTTACTAAATTTGAACTAAATTTAGATAGATTTTCTAATCTTCAGTTTTTTTCCAAACATGCCTCTTGGTAAAGAAAACAAAAGTTTAAACTATTGAAGTCAATGAATGCATGCTCAAAGGCTGACTGACATCCGTGACGCAGATAAATACGGTTGCAAATTAGTAGGAAACAAATAAATAATTAAGAAATAGAATACTTCTTATTATAGAAAATACTTTTAGAGAGCCCACTTAAAAAAAAGCAGTAGAGCAATCAATTTTCAACCAAAGTTTCCATTTGCGTGTCCCGCACCTAAATTTGGCCTACTAAAATATCAATAAAACACCCAAACAAAGTATTTGTTTTTTCCTGCGAGAAAAAATAATAATAAACATTGATAAATGTAAGAAACACCGCTAGCTGCAAAATTAACGATGAAATTAAGCGAGATCTAAGTAATAATAATAATAATAATAATATTTAGCACCGCGTCTTACTACCAGAGATCTAAGTAGATATCGCCCAATGCTCATGACTGACAAACTCTCTATTTTATTAATATGGGTTAAATCTACCCTTCCCCACTCATACACACCTTAAAACTGTTTCATAACCCTCCTTAATGACGACCACTTAAGACCCACCCCCCTCCCCAATTCCCTTCAGAAACTGATTAAAGTGTTAAAGTTCACAAGGTGAAACTTTCTCATGTGGGCTATCAACGCACTGGATGGACGGACGTAAAACCATTCTTATTTCAATAAATATGTAAAAAAAACTTAATTTGAAACCTCTTCTGACAAACGGATACCTACCCTTGAGAATGATTGGTCCAAGCGCTTTCCAAGACTTGAGACTCCTCAACGCTCTCGGCCAAGGTACGATTCTTATCTTAATTTGTTATGGCCGTCGCTGTTGTTCCTATAGGAGCGGCGTCGTGACGGTAGGGATAGGCGCGGCGTCGTGAGAGTAGGGAGTGCTTTGCAGTCGCCACTTTCTTCAACACCAGCAAGCCGTGCTGTTTTCAATGTCTCGTTACTCATCCGCCCTTCCCATCTTCCCCTTCTTCCACCTTCTCTCTTTCGAGGAAACTCGCCCACGCTCACCGGTAGGCTATTCATCTTCTCTTCAAAACCTCGATACCCGTCTGGGTGATCTGATGAACTAGAGTTCACATGCACGACAGGATTGGCCACGGTTGAAGCTTAGGAGTTAGGTCAGTGGTTATATCGACAAAAAACTGTTAGCTACCTTTAACTATGTTGTTGATTAAATATATAACTATTTTACTATGTCAAACTTTATTTTGAAGTAAATATATTTAGCTACTTTTAGGATTTTTTTTTGTATAACTATCGAGTTGATTTTGTTAATTTTATAGATTTTTTTTACAATTTTTTAAATTATTATTATTAGCACCGCGTCTTACTACCCGTTCGGGTTATACGCACTTACGCTAATGTGTAATGGTAGGGTGATTGTGAGATGAAATGAAGGACCTACAGTTTAACGTGGAATCCGAACCACGGTGGTGGCCTGGCATTCCCCACATTCACAAGATGTCTTGTCAGAGGTGAAGGAAGGGTTTGGTAATCAGATAAATCTTTGCCGGGACCGAGGATCGAACCCCGGCCGCCAGCATAGAAGTCTGACACCTTACCCCTAGACCGCCAGGTCACCTACAATTTTTTTTTTAAATGATCCAATTGTAATGGCGAGACACGCGTTTGGCAATGTATGTTTTATATATACATATATATGCACACGTATGACTATGTACCAAAGTGTTTTCTCGGCAAGAGAATGGGAAACAGCAAACATTTTAAAAGAAGCTTCTCCCCAATGTACCTGATTAGGATAGAATCTTGATCGCCTAAATAAAGTAAGCATTTCAAACCACTCGGTCAGCTCTACCTAATAGAAGTATGGCCTGCCTTTTAGCTTGAAAAAAAAAACCCCTACAAAAACTACTTAATCATGCAGTTCAACAGAATTAAAAACCTTGGTAGGCTACTACTATGACTCTGGTCTGGTAACCAGCTCTGCTAGTTTGCCTTAGTTTCATTTAATTTACTTGAGATATTTAACGTGCACTTTCTAAACCGACTGATAATATCAGCACATGAATAATAAACTGACTTAAATCTAAAAAATACACAACACCCAGGCCCCGGCCATTAATTCCTCACTGTGAAAGGCAAATACACATTTCACCTATGGTAAATTTTTTGGCCATACCATAAATCAAACCCAGTACCCTTAGTTCAGTAGACAGACACACTACTGAATGAGCTAAGGTGTCGGACTTGTCCTAACTTTATTTTACAGTCTGTCTGTGCTTTTTTCATACCAATTTTACTAGCTAACTCAGGGTTGCCATGCACCGGAATATTTGTTAATCTAGAACATTTAACTGAAAGATTAATATTGTAGGTCTTTGTTTGGATGGATGAAAAAGTGAACTGAAGAATTAAGAACACTGATTAAAACATGTATTATTACCCCTTAAACAAGGGCTGTGAAGCTACAGAAGATGTAATTCCCCGTCAACCTTAAATCATCCTGTTTTAAACATACTGTAAGTTATATGACTACACACGAGTCAGTTTGGTGGAAAATGAAATTTTATTACTCTTTACCTCTATCTAAGCTGCCTGGAAAAATGGAAATTTCTTCTAGAAAACACAGGTAAGTTAAGGCCCGTTGACACGGTGTTAGTTGACTAATGCAAGTTCACTAATTTGGCTGCGCGCGCACAGCTTGCACCGTGTAAACAGACGAGCAAGCTACTAACAAGCAAGTCCACTTGCAACTGAAAAAGTTGGTCAGCTTCCAACTTTACTAATGCAAGTAGACAATTCAAAATGGCGACAACTAAAAATTATGTGTGGGCGGATGACACTAATTTGTGGAATGTTATGAAAAGGATGAGTTTTTGTGGAATTTTAAGCACCGGATTTTTAGAGATAAGAATGCAAGGGATATTGCACTATAGAATATTTGTAAAGTGATATCAGGCGTGCATATTCTCAAGAAGTGTCCAAAATAAAATGTTACTTAAATATTTTAAATGTGCTTTTTGAGAGATGTTATTTAATATCGGTAGATAATTCATCAAATTATTATTTCCTACAAATTAACATGGCATGTGTAATTTTTTTTAAATATACAATCAAAAATAATAAAACATTGTAGTACCGTGATTAGTTCCGGCAACATAATATTCGGGTTATCGGCAAGTAAGGTATGAATGTCCGGTGATTTTTACACTAAATCACCGGCAAGTTTTCCAATCTACGTATTTGACACTTTAACGAATGTTTATAAGTTATAATCAATAATTTTCAGCCCGTACATACACTTCTAAAACTTTGTAGTAATGCTTTGGCAACTTGAGTAGATACGCAACATATTATTATTGTCTCATAGCAAACCAGATAGTTTATATCATAACTAATCTACAAATTAATTTAGGCCTATTGCGGTGACCTGGTGGTCTAGGGGTAAGGTGTCGAACAACTGTGCTGGCGGTCCGGAGTTCAATCCACGGTCCCGGCACAGATTTATCTGATTACCAAACCCTTCCTTCACCTCTGACAAGACATCTTGTGAATGTGGGGAATGCCAGGCCTCCACCGTGGTTCGGATTCCACGTTAAACTGTAGGTCCTCCATTTCATCTCACAATCACCCTACCATTACACATTAGCGTAAGTGCGTATAACCCGAA
>CABEEJ010004652.1:0-11576 GCA_901482245.1 Timema douglasi | reverse complement strand
TATACATAACGTGACCAGATTTGGTCTGCCCTAAAGTGGGACATGTTTATACCAGGGGGTTTGGGGAATATAATCGGTATGGAAGACCTCTCCAGTGGGGCTGAGGAACCCCCCTACCCCCAGATTAAAAAAAATTTAAGCCTGAAAAATCGTATTTTGAGGTCATCCATGACCCCTGCAAGTAAGGTATAAGTTAAAAGTTTCGTATTTAGCTGAGTTCGGACGTTGCTGTTTTGTGGTAATTTGTTTAAAACAAGTAGAAAACAAAGCCTACGTAGGCCTACACTTTTTTTTGTGGGGGTGGGGGCTGTGATTGAAAACGTATGGACAGTTAATTTAGATGTTTATTTTTACAATTATTTTGATGTTGTTGTTGTTTAAACAAACCTCTAAAGACATACAAGTAAATAGAAAAGAAAGCACATTATATTTATTTACTCAGTAAATTTTAGCATCAACATTCTAAGCGTACATTTTTATGTTTCATACAGACTCAATCATCATACTCATACTTTGTATTTGAACTTATTTGTTTTAACAGTGCTGGTGAGGACCGTAACATTGAATAAAATTCCTGGCAACTCAAGTCAAAATTAATTTTTGTCACTAATATTGACCTTAAAATGCTCACCCTAAGTTGGGTTTTCTCCGATGTACGTTGGAGGGGGATTCACGTCATCTAGACTGGACTGATAGGCACTGGGCTGGCGCACTGAGTGTCTAGACGAGTCATAACAACGTTTTTATTAATTTATGTAGTTCACAAAATGGACTACCCTCCAAAGCGGGACAATTGTGCGTCCCATGGAAAATCTTGGGGACAGCGGGACACATTTCCCCAAAGTGGGACTGTCCCGCTCAAAGCGGGACGTCTGGTCACGTTAGCTATACCCCACTAGTTATTGATGAAAATATATATTTAGCTATTTATTTACGAATAGTCTTTTTAACGTTCTCAAATTTGGAATTTTGCCGAAACAGCTTTTTAATTGGCTTAAAGCCTTCTTCCCAATATAGTTACTAGCCGCTTACTATATTACGTGATAAAAAGGTGTTGTTTTATTTTATTACATTAATATATTCAGCCTGCGAATGATAAGTGAAAATAATATTGGTTTGTGAATAATATTATAATTTCGTTACTAACGTCCAACTCCTTTTCCTCCGATATCCGGCGACGTTATAATTGAATGAGTGTGTGTATCTATGTGTATCACTTTTACCGAGAATAAGGAGGTCTCTTGATGTTGTTTTTCGAGTGTGTAATGCAGATCTTGTTGACCTCCGATGCAGGAAAGACTTCGCACAGCCACGCCCAAAGTTTTCTCCGCTAGAGAACTGGAGCGTGCCGGAGATTTAGACGATTAGTCTGGATTTATTTCCTTCTCGATACTGTGGACATGAGTAGGAATGGAATCCGTACCACTTTCAGCACTTATCGTAACATAACTCGGGCTATCCCATCTAATATAGTATCTAAGTGCCTGCCGGGTATCTTGAAAATATACGAATATGCCTGTGAGCCGATCGCTCGATGGAAGTGAACGCAAGTTAATCTCAGTATTTTTGCACTTATTACAGAGAAAAAATTATTATTATTTGTTGCAAAAATAATAAAAATATTGCTTCAGTAGAAAAGTTTTTTATTTTAACTTTCCACATATTGTAATCTAATCAGCTCTTGAATATTTGTCCTAAACAAAGAAGTATTTGAACATAATCGTTTTAAAATTGAGAAAATAGTCATGCTTAAAATGCTATTATACACACGAAAAATGTTAAAAGACCAGTTTGGATTATAATTAGTAGAAAATTAAGCTTAACGTGTTTACTAAAAATTTCCACCATCTTGACACGATACCAGAGGTGAATTTCCTCTCAGCTAACTAGCAAATTAATTACTGGTGAATAGGCGCTAATAAACCTTGGCGTTGATGCTCTTAAAATCCTCGTCAAAATAAAATTACCGTTGTAGATTTACAGGAAGTTTTGGTTTAAAACATGCAAGTTGTTTAGTTAAAAACTGTACTCATATTACCTTAAACACAAAAAATTAAAACAGAACGATAAGACGGTTCGTTCATTAGAACTAATATTGATTCTATTTGTGATTGTAAAATGACTGCAACACGAGGTTTTGTAGTCATTATATTTTCCGTTATTAAACGTCCGTGTTGAACGAACAAAGCGTTGTTCATATAAACCGGTGCTATAAAGAGGTGTATAATTTACTTTAGACTTGTTTCCCGATATGGCAAGTTGGCGTGCGTAGTTCCCTCGGTCTGTCAAGGTTTCCTGACTATTTCTGGCGGCCAAGCGTCTCTCCGCGGAACCAGGAACAACTCACTAAGTCTGACCGTGAAACAGGTTCGTCTACTTGGATCCTGTGATTCATTTGGAGCTGCCGGCTTGTCGCCGTATCAGGGAGACGATCCCATCTTTCTTTCCTTTTTATTACCTCGACCTGTGTGGGGTCACGAGAATCAGTTCCTTCTAAAAATGAATCGGGAGAATGATTTTACTTTATTGATCATGTCTTACTACCTCTCCGGGCTACCCGTATGGGATGGGCATGAGGAAGTTAGAATTTATAATAAATGCACCCGCACCCGTTACGGTGGCCACTTGGTCTAACGCGATATTCTAGTGTAGGACTAGACTGCCAATGACGGGGTGATCGGGGTTTATTCCTGGTAGGGTGCACTGAGGGTTTATCCTAAAGGGTTTTCCACTCTCTCTCCACCCAAATGTAGGCACATTTCATCTAAATTGATCCTTCCTAACGCATTAGTGTAATTAGTACATAGGCGTATAGCCCAAATGGGTAGTAAGACGTGGTGCTAATAAAAAATTCACCTGCATCTATATAAAGAAAGAGCGGGAAAATTACCAAGGGAAAATAACTCAAAATTACCCAGGATTCTCAGGAAGGAAACCAGAGTTTTTGTTAATGGGACTTACAGACTCCTTATTCATTAACCCCCGCTGACGTTTATTCTGTTGACCAAAAAGGTTTTCTTTCAATTACCTATTCTTTGTGATACTGTATATAGTTGTCTTTCTTTCATGTAAAACAACACCAACTGCAAAGTAATTAATTTTCACTTATACTTTGAAGCTAAAAGATGATTGGATAGAAAAAAACTTAAAGCTAAGAGCTCGTATATTCCTTTTGATTATGTATTGGTTTACCTCCCCTTCCTTCACAAACCACACTTCTCAACAAGACTGTTCAACCACCCTTTCTTCCAATAGAGAAAGCTGATTAAAAGCGACACAACCCTCTTTGTTGACCGAATGGCCTAAAGCGTCATTCTTGGAATAGGCTGCACAGCTGATGACGGGGATATCGGGGTTCAAATCCTGGTCATGTTTACTAAGGATAGTTTTCCGAAAAGTTTGTCCATTATCCCCCCATACAAATATGAGTACACTTCCTCTAAATTTAACCTTCTTCTTCGCTAATACATTAGTGTTATTAGTCTATATGCATACACCCCAAACGGGTAGTGAGACGCTGTGCTTGGAAAAAATGTGACACAAAAAATGTAATCCACTACGGTTGTGGTGTTAAGAGTTAATATCTAGGAATATAATTGGTCCTTAGTGGTCATAAAAGTGCACGTGTATTCCAAATGTAACCATTATTCGGCAACTCCCTGTGCCCAAGTGATTAACCTCTCTGTTAGTGGTCTCTGTGTAGCAGCACTTCATCTTTATACCCTCGGAAGTGTTGAATCATGTCCCTACAATACACCGCCTCACCTGTTGTTAGTTTCCCAGCGTCGCACAAAGGTGAACAACACTGCCAGAGCGGGCCACTTCACGAGGCGTCCAACATTACGCGAACAAATGTTTTTTGTGCACTAAGTCTACTTGTCCGGTCTATCCGCGTTTAGTTGCACTAATGAGGGAGATATAAGTAAAGTAGAATGTTGAGGAAATGTTCCCGATTTTGTGTGGAGTGGAGTCAGAAACCATTCAAGAAAGATCACTCTAAGTACACCCATCAAAGATTCAAACCCAGAACTATCCCTCACCAGTAAATCATATCCGATGAGTTAGAGACCTTAGCCCACATATTCACTAATATTGGTTCCACGACAAAGTAATGGATTCTTCCTTCTACGTACGACAAGGTAACGGATTCAGACAATCCTCACCGCCTTTTTTTTTACTCTGTAACTAAACCAGGAGAATCAAGATAATAATCGTCTGTGGTCCATGGGAGACTTCCAGCCAGTCGCATGGATTAAATTGATATTTTTATATTAATTTGTTTGTACTCAAACTATATCTTTTTTCAATTATCCTTTCCAAAATGTGACAATCTGCCTTTTATCAATACGCAAATTACAATTATGATGGCTGAATACATTATTTTAGTTTGTTCTTGTTTGTCTGTCCCTGGTTAACTTAACATTTTAATACTGTATCCATCATCTTTTATAGTTTATATTGTCTGGAAAACTGTTCAAATGACCCCGCATTCTCATATATTTAGCAATCTTGTGTCGACATTGTAGATCTTATTCTGCCTGGGCCATTATTCTGTACAACATGGCCATTACCGCCGCTTGCAATCACTTTTACTCTCCCATAAATCCTGATTTTACTCTACATTTTAAAGCCTTCAAAATCGTTGGACGTGTATATTCCTGTGTGGTGAGATAGTTATTTTGTCTAGACGTTCATTCGAGGCTCGGACAATCTTCCGCAGTATAGTTTGCCCCGAGATTGTGAATGTAGATCGTTAGGGGGATAGTATCAGTCAACCCAACTTTTTATTCTTATGACTCAAAGCTTGGGGCTTTTTTTTCTCTTTTTCTTTTGAAGAGATTCCTTAGATAACTGCTTGCTTGACCACTGGAACTTGATCAGACGCGCTCTTTCTTATCGCGACAACCTTATACGCAGAAAGTTGGCCATGCATATTTCATTGGAACACAAGCATCTTGTTTACGAGGTGGAGATGAGGTTGTCTTTGCTCACAACTAGAGGGCAGCAGTAGCCTTGGGCGGTTTGGATCATCGCTATCTAGCGTGATGGAGCGATAATCACAGGGTGTGCGGGCAGTTAGCCGGGAGCGACCGGCAAAAAAGGGGGGGCTCTTTTTTTTTCCCCTCTCCAAAAAGTGCTTTATGTGTGAGTCCTGTGTACTTACAATTCGTTGAGGACCTACGAGGCATCTTTCCCCCATTCTCTTTCTCGCCCTCTATACCTATCTCTTTTTATAAAGCGAACCACTACCCTTCCCCTTTTTTTAATTACAGAAACTTGGTAGACTAATCTGATGAGACTTGTAGGTAGGAACAAATCTATAAAGCTTCAAAGCTTTAGAAAATTAATCTTGTTCATTCGGATGTGCGTGTGAAGTATTTCCAAAGTAGATCTACGCCAAAATAGGGCTGAGAAAACAAATCGAGTAGTGAGAAACGTCAGTCTTATTAACATATATCTACGAGAGTTCCTTTGAAGTGGCAGGTTTTAAAGAATACTTTCTACTCTTGTAATTATGTCTAGTGTTTTTTTGTGTGTATTTTCAGTCAAGCTTTCTCATCTATGTGTACTACTCTATACGACACAGATAGATTTTCTGTTGCAAATCAAACCAATTCAATGAACAAATGAGTGAGTTATTAATAATTACTTATGCATCTTACTACCCTTTCGGGCTATTCGCGTATTAACTAATTAAGTAATCTGCTAGGGATGAAAAAGGCTAAATTTATAGGAAGTGTACCCGAATTTGCCTAGGATGAAAGTGGAAATTCATCTAGGAAAAAGCACCCTCTGTACACCCGACTGGGATCGAACCCCGATCTCCCTGTCATTGGCAGTCTAGTATATTGTGAGAGTGATGCCTAAGAGCATGGATCTTCAACCCACGGCCCGTGGTTGCCTTTTTTGCGGTCTACTGGCTCATGAAAAATACAAAATTATTTCAAGAGAAAAAAATAACAAATACAGATAAATATTTTACAGAATCGACTAATAAAATAAGTACGTATTTTATTTTATAAACGATTTTTGCTTTTTACATTAGTAAAATTCAACTTTACTTTGAACCGGCAAAATGAAAACTTTGGCAGACAAGCCAAATCGTGCTACCTCCTACTATGAAAAATCTAAATAAAGGGGAAAAAACGACAGTGAACATATTTCACGAGAAATCCTAATCCTTAGTGTGAGTATAAGTGTATAAGAATGAAATAATATGAATAGTTTAATATTTATTCAATCCAAATATTTTTGGTACAGTATTACGGCCCCGCGAGCCAACAAGAGAGAGAAACGTTGGCCATTGGACATAAAAAGGTTGAAGAACCTTGCCTTAGAGGCTTAGGCTATGCTGAAGCTGGCAAAAAAAAACACTATAGAAACCAAAACTTTTATTTTTCTTCCGTTGGTTATTTGACAGTTAATGGGATACAGTAACTGGCATGCAAATGAAACCTTCAAGCTTGTCATTTGCGTCGTGCATGTTGGACGAGACTTAATTAGATCTAGGATATATCTGTGCGGCACGTAATAGAGAGGACGGATAAAGATCGGCGTTCTAGACTATCGCTCTCTGGCAGGCATCGAACTGTGGACTTGCCTCCGACCGTGACTTGGGGTACCACCCTGTAATATCATTATTTCGTTTATGACCTTTATGGGGGGTGGGGAAGGGGAGGAAATGGCCGTGACCTCTCTTGCTCGTACAACTTGTTCACAATCGTTAGCGATCAACGCAGAACACCTTCATGAAAGAAGAAAACTTTTCTATAACTGTGTAACTGAATTAAAAATGAGGTTCTGGATACTAAACCTTCCCCATCCTGTTATCAAACCAACTCGTTATGATTTGAATTTTTTTTCTTTGCAAATTTATTTTTGTATCATGAAAGAAAGTTACGAGAAAACTTTTTTTTTCCTTCTCTTTTTTTCTGTCGTGTTCTATAATTTACATATTAATTTGGGCCAAAATTTAAAAGAAACGTTGAATAACTTGTAATTACCATAACAATTAAAGTAATCAACTAATTAAATACTAGGTAGTTAATGCGATTGTCAGTGAAACGCAAAAATATTAAAAAATTCTGGCGTGTCTAAAGAACAATAATTATTTTTATTAGTATTATCATGATCCTCTTACCCATTAACTTGTAGATAAAATGTACTATATTACTACCAATTTAATTAGTTATTCAGTTTTCATGTTCATAAACGTATTCGTTTCACTGTCCCTATTTGTCTCTAACAAGTTTAATTTCATGTACATTTAACGACGTTGCCTGCCTGGAGATTTTGAAGCTACTTTGCGAAGTGGGCTGCATCTTAACTAAGCAGTCTAAGTACACTATCACACTTAGACACTAATGTGCAATATAGAAAGAGAGGGAGGAAAATGAAAGGTTCACCCTGTGCGGGCTCTTGTTCATCTACTGATAACACATGCCCGCTTCCTCTGACGAGTTTACACAATCATTATACTGTTCGTGCCTTGAAAACATTTATTTGCTTTTTAAAATTACATTTTTTCCCCCTCTTTTGGATAGACAAATGCTACAACGGACTTTTTTTAAATATAAATCCTGGCAGGAAGAATCCTACATGACATTTTCGTGACCAAGCCAAATATCCTGTGTTGAGGATTTATAAATAATAAGCTTAAAAAAACACTTCAAGATAAAAACAACAATTTTGTGACACACTAGGGCTATTTTTAGAATTTTTAAAGAATATATGGTTTTTGTTTAAACGTTGTATCTTTAAAACATCACGGAATAAAACGTAAATTCATTACCATGCGAAACCTTAAAGACCTGCCATGACGTCACAGGTAGGAAATGTCCTTCAAAAATAATCAAGTGTTACACTAATTGTTTTCACAACTTTATAAGGCCACATACACAAATATGATTTGATCAAAGTCCGAAAACACTATTTTAACAATAAGTGATTTGAATATTTATAATATAAATTATGTTACCCATTTGCAATTTATAAATAGTGATTATTGTAAGATGGATTGTTTTAGTTCAATAAAGGGAATCAAAATTTAATAAAGTTGAATTAAAATAATCCTGTAAAATAATTTTAATTCACCTTTATCTTGGCATGACTAAACCAAGAATATAATTTCATGTTGGTGTTCTTAAATAAACGATGCGTAAAACAAAGCTAAAGTCTGTTCAGCCTAAGAATTGTTTTCTGAAAGGCCCTTTTCCCTACCAGAAATCTATTATATAGTAGGATATTGGTAGGAAAAAATACCTTTCAAAGAGTAACTCCTACCTTGAATGGAGTATACTACCAACATTGATAAACTTCCAAACTCCTTTCTATGTTGCTTAGGGTTCCAGGCTACATGGTCTGGGGCGTCACTCTCGTGTTAGATTAGACTGCAGATGACAGGGAAATTGGAGTTAGAATCCCGCTCGGGTGTACTGAGGGTGGTTTTTCCAAAATTACACTATTTACACTTAAGTGAAGGTACACTTCCTCTAAATTCAACCTCCCTCATACTGAACCAATTAGCGTAATTAGTAAATATGCAAATAACCTGAACAGGTAGTAAGTAGGATGCTGCGCTGAAACTATATATATTCAAACTATATTACTAAACTGAAAAAAAAATTATCTTAATACTGCATCGAAATATACAGTAATGTGTTGTACTGTAGCTATGCATTCAAAACCATCTCTAGATTTAGATGACGGCTCCACTACACCCACCCTTGAGCCGCTTGATTGAAGATCCTTTGGTCAGTGTCGGGGGAAATGCACCCGGGGGTCTGTCTCCCAAGTGAAATAGTAGTTATATGCTTACTATCCCAGCTCCTGACCGGATGTGACCCATCACTGTCTCTTTCCTCTCTCATCAGTCAGTCAACAACACCCGTACAATGCAGCTCACTGTACTGGAGTCTTGCTGTGTTTTACTGTCGGGGAGATCAGCTGTATAGTATGATGAGTCGTAATTTGTAAACGGGGAAACAATGTTGCTTTCGCCCGCTTCGCTGGCCGCATGGTCTAAGGCAGGGGTTCACAAACATTTTAGTCGGAGGGAACCCTTGCTCCAGAAAAAAAAACCACCACGCTGGAACCTTCATAAATCTTTTGACACGTGTATTATCAACATTCAAAAATGACATTTAAATTTTACAAGTATAAATAGGCTTATCATAATATTTTCCTCAAACTGGGACCCTTTTAGGGTCTTACTGGAAAATAATCGTGACGCTGAGAGAAACCCATTGGTCTAAAAGGGGAAATTAGCACCAACATATTGCTGCTACAAGCTTCCATCTCTTACCAATCCAAAGTATAAGAATCAAATATTATTATTATTACTATTATTAGCACCGCGTCTTACTACCCGTTCGGGCTATACGCACTTACGCTAATGTGTAATAGGTAAGGTGATTGTGAGATGAAATGCAGAACCTACAGTTTAACGTGGAATCCGAACCACGGTGGAGGCCTGGCATTCCCTACATTCACAAGATGTCTTGTCAGAGGTGAAGGAAGGGTATGGTAATCAGATAAATCTGTTCCGGGACCGAGGATTGAACCCCGGACGCCAGCACAGAAGTCCGACACCTTACCCCTAGACCACCAGGTCACCCAAGAATCAAATAGCCAAAGCTATTAGTTAGTTATGCTTTAAGTGAGGATTACTTCATCTAGATATAATATTCTGAAAATTTAAATCCAAAGTATGTTTATGATATCATTGGGGTTATACATTTTTGAAAATTAATTCCCATTTAAAAGCTATTTTTAATAATTTATTTGAATGAAAACTGAAGCCAAACTTACTGATAGAACTATACTTGAATGCTATTACAGAGAAAAGTATGACTAAAAATATGAAATTATAAAGCATAATTTACTATGGGCTAGGAGATTAAACAAACTTAAAAGTTTACAGCTGACAACACTAATTATTATCTGGTTAAACCCAATCGTATTTGTTACTTTTGTGAACTTTTTCTTAGAATTGCTTTGTTATTCTTTATGTTTTCAGAAAACTCATTGCAACTTATTTCAATGTTTTGCAACTTATTTCAATGTTTATTTTGTATTACATTAGGCATTCTACTGTTGATTCTAGCATTCTTCCTCTTTCTTGAGGCCACACATTGTTCGTCAGTGAGAACACCCTTTCAACAAGAGCAGAAAATGGTCTAGTCTTTGAAAAATGAACACCCTTTTCTTCACAATTTAAGTTCGTAGTTTTCAAAGTGTCACCGTTTGAAGAGCGAAATGCCTTGGCAACTACCATTTCATCAAATAGTTCGTCTAAGCTTATTGCGCCATTTCCAAGCATTTCATTAATTTTTTCTGCTGATTTTTTAATTTCGGGCCATATAAATCAATGTCGTCTATCCAGACAGAAACTGTTTTCCCATAGATCAATGTAGGACACAGATCGATCATAAACATTTATAAATTATTTCGTAACTTTATCAAAATTAATGCTTCCAGCCTCCCCTAATGCCTTGAACATTTTTTTAGCTTCTTGTGGTATAAGTCTATTTATTATCTCGCCTCTCCCCTAAATTTGTTTTTAATTTCTTAAGTTTGATAACAATATCAGTTGCATTTGCTTTTGTTTTCTCTATAGTCAATATTGTTTTGTTAATTTTTCATATTCTTAATATTTTTCTTCTGACCGGGACAAAATGACAAACCGGCCAGTACCCCATACCGGGACGTATGGTATGCCTATAAAAGTAGGATAAAACAAATGGAAAACTTTACATGTTCTGGCTGCGCATTTGGTAAATGGCCTTAGCTAATTAAAATTTGAAAAAATTGGGAATCCTAGTTAGTGATGCTATTTTATGGTGTAAAAAAAATCACATTCTTAAATTTCTTCATGGAGCCTCATATAACTTTGGGTGAGCCACGGCCTCTCTGGAGCACAGTTTTAAAGACGCGTTGTTTCTCAAAGTGTGGTTCGTGGTATCCTATCAAGTGGTTCTCAAGATTTCTCATAGTAATAATAATGAATTAAAGAATGTTGATCACATAATAATATAAACATTATGGACGTTGGCTACCTGTGACGTCACGGCCTCTCAAGATAGGATTTCCCCTATTAGTGAATTTACTTTCTACTCAGAGAGTTTGAAAGATATAACGTTGAAACAAAAACCATAAATTCTTGAATGTATATGTGTGAGTAATAGTGCTTTGACTGCTTGGATGCACCAAGCTAAGATGCAACCCGCTTCACAAAATAGCTTTAAAATCCCTCTACTCCCTGGACCCCGGTGGTCACTCAGAGTGCATATCTCATTTGGAGGTCCTCCAGCCCCAAAATTTTCTATTTTTGGTGAAATTGACCCAATAATTTGGTTTTTTAAATATCAATGCTATGAAAAGCCCTTTAGTAAGATTTGATTTTGTTTAACTCGCCTCAGTGGTCTCACGGCTTACGGCGTCAATCTCACCTGGTCTGGTCTACCCTTGACGAGATGGTCTGAATTCATACCAGGGTGTACTAAGGAGGATTTAAAAAAAATGTAAATAGAAGTACATTTCCTCTCAATTATGCCTTCCTCGTCTTTAGTCAATTA
>CABEEJ010004651.1:11038-60926 GCA_901482245.1 Timema douglasi | reverse complement strand
TAAACTGTAGGTCCTCCATTTCATCTCACTATCACCCTACCATCACACATTAGCGTAAGTGCGTATAACCCGAACGGGTAGTAAGATGTGGTGCTAATAATAATAATTTAAATAACATTTGAACTAGTTTTATCATATATATATCAATGTTCTGATTTTCTTATTTACTTTACTTATTTTACAAGGAAGAATAAAAGGGGGAGAAGGGTTATGAATTTTAAATCTTTTCCCTCTCTACCTTCAAAAATCAAGTTAGTAGTCCACATGGGTTCATTGGGTGCAATGCCGAAATTATATTTTGTTTGATTAATAGCTAATTGTTTAAATAGTTTGAGAGATGAGGTGAAATTAATGCTATCCGGGGGGAAAATTATTTTAAATATGACAAAGACCTTGACATCAATGTTCACATTAGGAGGATGATTCTAATTAACTTTTTTGTTTTGCTGTCTCTACAAATTAAGGACGTCAAGAAAGTATTAACATACCATATGAAAATTTTAGATATAAATTTAGAATATTGCTATAACAATATTTTAGTAGCCTTTAAGTCAAACCTAAAAATAATTCCCCACACAAGTATAACTGAAAGAAAAATGTTTTCATGTTTTTTTAACAAACTAATTAAAATAAAATTCATATTTTCTTTATCTTTTTGAGATTATAATTAGCTGGTTTGGCTGCATCAAACTAAAATTAGCTAATTCAATTTGTACATTTTTTTCAATTGGAAATATAAATAGAAACGTGTTTTTTAAATTATTAAATATTATTTTAAAAATAAGATTAAACTAATCTAAACAATTCCATCTCTTTTGATTATTTTGAGATTTGGCAGGTAAAAATATATATAACAAGCAATCTTTTCAAATAATAAATAAATTGTGCATTTATTTAGCTTATGAATAATTATATCCCTTTGAACTTTTATTTATAATATTTTTTTTAAATTATCTTTTAACATATATTTTTCTATTTTTGAAGTTTATAATGATATTAAACTATTAAATAGAAAATCAATAGAACTGGAACTTGATTAAAAACAGGAATTTTTATTTTTCTCTAACCATAACCTTAAATAGTTAATTGGAAAAACCAGAACCAATAAATATTTTAGTGTGACTCCCTGGCTTATAAGTAGTGTGATAATACAATCACTTGTTTCAGAATGTGCTAATTAGAAACCTCAAATAATAATAATTTTATAATAATGGAAATCGATAGAAATAAAGAAAAAGGAAAAATAATCTTATAAGAGTAAATTTAATTAAGAAAGCCCAATTAAAAATAGAGTAAACCAGTGTTTGTGTGAAGTATATTCCCTCTTTTCTCATTGTATTTGATAAAGGCAACAATGCCTAAATAATACTCTATTTGTGTTAAAATGTGTGTGTATGACTACTTCTACTCCAGACGGTAGAAGAAAGATGTCACCCTTGTATATTGGATTCTTCCCACATTTTTGATCTTTCTCTAGGTAGACCTTCTTCTATAAATTAATTCTTATTAGTTTATTTTCCTTTTTTTTTAATTTCTTATCAATGTCCATTATTATAAAATTATTTAGCCATTGGACCACCTCATTTTTAAACACCATATAATAATAAATAATACTATCTTAAACTATTTTATTGCAACATAAAGTTGAATTAAACCTTTATGTAGTCACATGTTTGTGGTAAAAAAATTAACTTTACTGTCAAATTTTTAATTATGTCATTTATTCCACATTTTTGTTTAAACTCTGCTTCTTTCCTCAACAACTATGTAGAACTTAATTTACACTATGTAGAACCATTATTGTGGGAGTGTTGGAAATAATGTGCCTATATATTTGCATGTTTTTTTTTTGTCAGGCTGTCCACTACAGGCGAGGTAATTCTGAAGACAATGACCGATTACTGGGTAGTTGGCAAGTTGTCCAATCTGCGAGAGTTCTATGTAGTCATCCATCAGAAGAATGCCAACCTTATAGAAATAAATGGTTTGTATTTTTAGAACCTGTATCGCTTACAAATATATGATTTTAAATTATCTTAAGGTAAAAAAACGAAGGCATATACATAAAGTAAAGACATAGAATAGATCAGTTACAGCTAAGTATTAAAAATATACTTTTTGTGTACTCATAAAATGATCGATATAAATTTAAATGTTTCTTCCAACTTATTTTTAAAGAGTTTACTCACCAACAAACAAAATTTTGAAATAACTTAAAAATGTTATACTTTGTTGTTAAAAGATCCGCATGGTATATATATTTCGGCTCTTGAATACAAATTTAATCACCATATTATTGTAGGTAGTGAATGACCTTTTAAATTAAGTAAAGAATCATAGTAGAGGACTCAGAATTAACAAAAGGTCACAAAATCTAGAAATTTTAACTTAGTCAAAAGTGATGGCTGCTGAACATCATGATCTCCTATAAAAAAAACACTCTTTTATTTTGACTTTTCACTTTTTCAATTTAAAATGGGGCTTAAATTGAATATATTGAATATTCTCTTAGCAGAATAATTGTAATTTGAATATTTTTTTATTTCTTTATGCATTGAAAAATATGATATTGTGAGTATTTATATATTTATTATTATTTTATAAATATTATTTTTTATTATATTATTAATATTATTATTAATTATACACACTTATGCTAATATGTAATGGTATTGTTATTATGAAATTAAATGGAAGACCTACATTTTAACGTAGAATTCGAACCACGGTGGAGGCCTGGCATTCCTCACATTCACACATGTTTATATAAATGTATGCACTAAAATCGATTAGAAAATGTTTAATTGCTTAATTTTTTTATAATATTTTATTCTAAACTGAAAAATTAATGTACATAACAGTTCAGAATTGCCATAATTAAAAAAAAATCATATTGTAGCTGTTGGCAAAGTTTTTTAACTGTAAAATACAGATGGTTTTTGAAGCTGAGTTTCTAACATTTTACACACAAACTAAACAGAAAGTTTAAAATCGGGAAATATTTGGCTAAAGTTACTCACGAGTAGTACCACAAAATGACAAGGTGCAGGAAATTGATGGCCAACGCAGTAAAGTGGCTGTTCCATTAATTTGACTGTGTCCTTTACTCTTGAAAAGTATTAATATTTAGGAATATGCCCTGGAATAATAAACATGGGCTATTTTAAGATAGTAGTTATATCTATTTAAAATCTATTCTCTATGTTAAAAACATTTTACAGATTGAACGAGACCATACAAGACAAAACACATAGGAAATACAAAATGTTATTTTGAATACCCTTTCAGTAAAATATTGTTATTAAAATTTAATACAGGTTAATGAGAACACTGTGGGCGCTCATGCAAAGTAACAAGTTTACCAAAGTCAATTTTCAATTATGTTTATATTTTTAACAAGTTATGAAGGTGGTCATTAATCAATCGGTTTCTTTGCGACACTGTCGCTGTCTTCATGATGGGAAAAATACATTCACACGAGTATGTGCTTCCAAACATGGATTCAATTCTCCTACTAAATTCACTTAATACAGGATATTTTTCTCGTGGTACCAGTTCCCAAAAGTTAAGTCCTCTCTCATGCCTTGACTTAAAAAAGGGGTCTCTTTGCATATCACCAATTTCCAATTGGAAAGTGTCTTGCTGCTCTGAAATTTTGCACTTCATCTGATTGTCAAATAACATAAGTTATGGCCACATGTTATTTAAATCAGAAAAACGCTCATTGAACTGCTCCAAAGCCATGTCCAACATTGGCATACAAAACTTGAAATCAATGCCAGGATTTGCATCCATCAACTGTTTGCACGAAGGAAAGTGTACGAAGGTTTCATTAGCAAGGGTGGATTTAAAAACCTTTAATCGGTTTATGAACCCATCAAGGTGTTCAATTTGATTTGAGATTATTTGGTTTTGTCCCTCTTGCTTCAGATTAAGTTTGTTCATGTGGTGAGTGATGTCCGTTAGAAAGGCGAATGACCAGTTAAAGTGGGGATCAGATAGTTTTGCTCCGATTGCTTCTGTATTGGTTTTCAAAATGTTCACCAAGAAACTCTGTTACCTCATTTCTTAAAGCAAAAAAATCGTTTCTAACCGTTACCTTTGCTTAGCCAGCATACTTTTTTTGTATAAGATTAAATCTCCATATTCTTCCTCCATTTTTGTTAGAAAAGAAAGAAACTTGTGAGAGTCAAAGATTGATTTTCTTCTTTAATTAGGTTCACACATCTCATGACGATTTTCATAACCTCTTCCATGTCCAAAACTTTACCACACAGAGCTTCTTGATGGATGATGCAATGCAATGCTGGACAGTTAATTCCAGCCTTTCTTATTAACCCAACTAAGCCTACTTCTGAACCACGCTTTGATTTTGCGCCATCTGTTTCAATGGCTGAAAGATTCTTGGTGCCAACAATGCTATTTAAAACTTTCATAACAGTGTCATAGATATCTTGGCCCTTGGTTGTGTCATGCAATGGCTTTAATACTAACAACTTTTAATCAATAACAAAGTCTTTGCAAACAGTTTGAATTAAACTTAACAATTGGGCTGTATCTGTTATATCAGTGGATTCATCCAGAGCCAATGAAAAATAAACAATTATTAATAACACCTTTTAATTTATTTGATTTATGTGAGTCTATTTCCTCGACCCTTCTAGTAACAGTTTGTTTTGATAGTGTAACATGTTTTAATTCTTTAGCCATTTTTTCATCCCCAAATGCACATGCCATTTCCACACAACAGTGTTTTACAAATTCACCATCATATAATGATGTATTTACCTTTTCAATCTTTGCACCTACAACAAACAAAGCCAAGAGTGATTTTTTTTGCTTGATGCTGGTTTAGTAAAAATAGATTTCTAGGCACTAGCTTTCCTCTTAAAATCAGATACAAGTGTATCACGTGCTTGCCCAACATATTCTTGGTACATACCAGTATGGTTTTGGGTGTAGTGACGGTTGAGGTTATATTCCTTGTACACACACAGGACACTGTGGTTTGTTGTCCTTATTGTTTATAAACAAAAACTCATTTTCCCTACTTTTCCTGAAATAACTTGTTTTATCATAGATCTTACTTTTTTTACTCATTGCACAGAGTTTAAATTGAATGAATAATGAACACAAACTATGGCCACAAAACAATCACTTGAAAATAACTTAGATGTGCAATGCAGACTGCACATGGACCACAGTGTGTGCTACCATCTGTTAGGAACACGGAGAACAAATTGGCAAGGCTCTATTGCTTGACAAATAAATAAAACAAAATAGTAACTTAAAGTCTCTATAAGGGCTGCAGGGTCTGCGGAGGTTTTAATGTAATCATAGATTGTGTGTTTAAGAATAAATAGTGTACTGTACCGTATCAGAAAAAACTATTACATTCATCAAGACGGCCTTGGTCAAAATTAATAATAATAATAATAATACCAACAACAAAAGCTACAGCAATACCAACAATGACAACAATACTAACATTGTTGCGGGCCACACAAAATGACGTGGTGGGCCACTTGTAGTCACCTCTGTTATAAGCCATTCACTATAACATGCATACATTAAGTTGTGTTAAATTAATGGTCTGGAGTCAGGCTGTTGAGTTTGTTCTATAATAGGTTCTGAACCACTATTTAGCAGTATTAGAGCTTTAAAACAAATTTCAATTGACAAAAAGATATTTTATAAAGATTTAAGTCTCGAATCCTCAAATATCCTTAAGGATTCGAGGATGCCATCCCTAAATGTAACCATATTTGTGTGGGAGAAAAATAGAAAGCTACCCATAGTACACCTGGTCGAGATTCAAACCAAGCTTCAATTGGCAAACTTGCTACCTAATGATATAAGGTGTCTGATGTAAACACTGTTAAAATGCAAGGCTGGTGCGCCAGTCAAAAGAGCCTTCACACCTNCCCCCCTCCTCCTTTATTCTCTTTGTGTCCCAAACAAACCATTTCTGATAGGAAAGAACATTTTGATTTCAGATGAGGTGAAGAGGCTGTGTGATAGTCAACTGAAGAATATTTTCTTTCATGACTGAAAGGAATGCTCATTTGTCCCAGTTGTTATTTAATTCACCTGCTGTTAATAGTACCCCAACATGTAAGATACCACATGTATTTAAACCATTCCAACTCACGGAAATCATGTAAGAAGTTTTATCATGTACATAATTTTGAATTATTTAATGATAGATATTTTTTGAGAGTAATTAAAATAATGTTGCTCAATATTTGCCTTCTTTTACTCATTAAACCTTGCAAGTACTTATAAATTAAATTGTCTCAAAAGATGTTAAAGTAAATTAACTTGTTTCAAAGACAGAAATATCTTACACTTTAGATTTTTATATCAAGCCATCGGCAAACTTTATTTGTAGAACTTATTTATTTGATTTGATGCCTGTTATAAAACATTCATTCGGTACATAAATTGCTCAAAATGGGAAACAGGACTGTATGAAGTGATCAAGAAATCATAAAAAATGTATTCTAAACACACATAAAATCTATTTGAGTTGTAGGTTTTTGGAATCTAAAAAAAATTCCCTGTCATTTTGCTGGCTAAGCTATTTGCCAAGGCCCTATAAGAATTTCCGACCAATTCCTCCCATCTTATATAACCTTTTAGTAAATGACTATTTTAGACATGCTATGAAATCTTTTCTTTCAAAAATAAATCCACAACATTCTCAGAAACTATTTTTAAATATTTTTGGCATCTCTGAACTGATAAATTTCTAGGAATTGAGTTAATTTTAGTGAAATTTACCAGCAATGGCTTGAAAAAAACCAACTCTCAATGCACTTAATCAGGACTGAACCCTAGGCTTGGAGGTCAAAGTCAAGCAGAAATGTAAATGACCACATTAATCCTATTATGTAAGTTTTTAAAAAAATATCTCAAAAAATGAGCAAGAAATAAGAAAATGATGTAATTGGAAACTAATTACTACCTTAAAGGGGTACTTTTTAAAGTTGATCCACAAGTTTTTTTCCCCAAGCACCGCATCTTACTACCTGCTAAAGCTATTCACACATGTACTAATTATGCTAATGAGTTAGGGATGAGATAGGGTTGAATTTAGAGAATGTGTATCCACATTAGTGTGGAGGCAGAGTGTAAAATCATTTTAGAAAAACCACACTCAATACACTCAAAAGGGATTCAAACCCGACCTCCCTGTCATTTGCATATTGTGAAAGTGACGCCCTAGACCACACGGCCAATGAAGAAGGTATCTGCAAGTTTAAGACCACCTTTCACATTTCAAATAGTTACCACAGCAAATTTATATGCATTAATACTGCATGTGGGATGTGCTCTAAAACACCAATTTTTGACTGATCAGATGGTTTCAATTAAAGGAAACTTTCTCAATATTGCTGGTTCTAAAATAATTTGTTATACAAAATTTTCCCTGATAAAACATGTAAACTTTGGGAAGTAGTAGGATATTGAAAAAATAACTCAATGCATTTTAGAGATACTAGTTTTTGCTTCCTTTTCAAGCAAACTAAAAATCTAAATAAAAATACTTTTCTGCAAAAAAAAAACTGAAATGGCACTTAAAATATTATGTTTATCAAAACCACCTTTGGTATAAAAGCTGTGCAGCATTAATCATATTACTAAGATGACCCCTTAATTGTTCTGATCTTGAGCTTAGTTTAAGAGGAATCTGGTATAGAAACATCCAATTAAATCTGTGGACCTTATCAAAAAATAACATTATTTATTTAGCTAAAAACATTAAATAAACTTTAACATATTATGTTAAAAAATTGCTTTGAAAGTTATGCACCATTAAATTTACTTTAGATTGACATTTTAACAATTACTATTTCGTCATCCGAGAATGCAAGTGTTCTATGTCCAATTTTTCACTTTTGTGTAAAAGAGCATTGAAGTTTGACCTTGTGTATAAAATCAATATTACTAGATGACAACTCGAGTTTGTATCTTCTTAAGTAATTACATACTAGTTTCAATTTGCATTCTAAATAAACGTAAACCACAAATATCTCAAATTTAACAACTTTGGAGATAGAACACTTGCATTCTCGGGTGACAATTTGTTGACTAGTTTCGAAGCTACGATTAAATATATTTTTGTAATAAATAAAATGATAGAATATTTGGAAAATATAGCACAAATAAAAGTTAAAACACTGACCCATATTTACACAAATATATTTCTGTAAGAGATCTAAGGGCATTAACAGGCTTGTGTTTGCACCAACTCAGTTCATTCGTACCAAATAATAGTTGGTTCACTTTGTTTAACTAAAAATTATGCCTATTATGTACTTGAATAGTGAATATACTGATATGATATTTGTGTATGAGTTTTACAACAGAAATACTAACACAGTTTGCCCTGAATATGCAAAACAATTTCCAAACATAAGATTACCGCACAAGTCGGTATTCACTTTAACATTTCAACCACTGAGGGAAACTGGGTAATTTAAATAATATGGTGCCCTGAGCTGATGGTAGTTTTTGCATTGCTGCAAGATGAAAGAAAACCAACTATCATATTGCAGCATTTTGACCAAAATTCATCAACAAGTACCAGAAGATCTGGTTCAGAGTTAGAAACTCAACCCAGACATATGGAAGACACTCAAAGCCAATGAAAATCTGACATGTAAGAGTGCATTTTGTGATTGGTTTTTAAATCAAATTATTAACCATCCATAATTTCCGCAAATAATGTTATGGTAATATGAAGCCACATTTACCAGAGGTATCCTCAAAAGAATATTCATGATTGGTCAAATGAGAATCCTCGAGCGATTAGTGAACATCATTTCCAGCATGGTTTTCTTTGTAATGGAATAATGGACAACACTTTAATTGGCCTTAATTTTAACACTGTGATTGACTGTCGATGGGTTATTCAATTTTTGAAAAATTAATGGCCTTTTAGAAAACATTCCTTGGATATGAAAGTGAACTCCTGGTTTTAACTAGATGACTCTCCTGCTCACTATGGTGGAGTTAACTTCTGGTTTCAACTGGATGAATGTCCTGCTTACTATGGCAGATAGAACTGGTTTCAACTTGGTAACTGTCCTGCTCACTACCACAGAGTGAACTTCTTTTTTTAACTAAATGAGTGACCCGTAGTGCAGAATGAACTTATTTTAACTGGATGACTGCAATCAGATGACTGTTCTGCTCACTATGGCCGTGAGCTCCTGGTTTACACTGGATGACTTTCTGGCTATCTCAAAGCGAACTCCTTATTTCATCTGGATGACTGCTCGGCTATCCCAAAGCGACCTCCTTATTTCATCTGGATGACTGTCCTGTTCACTACAGCAGAGTAAACTCATGGTTTACACTGGATGGTGGTCCTGCTTATCACGGGAGAGTGAACTGATTTATTCTGGAGGACTTTCCTGCCCACCAGGGGTGCAGAATATGTTCAGAGCTCCAATATTTCCCCAGAACAATATTTTCATTAAAAAAATCTCTGAATACCATAGCACTCAAAATAAAACATTGAATATTTGATAGAGGTTGAAGGGAATAAGGATTATTACCTTCTACATAGTTTGGAAAATTCAAATTTAAATATATTTTTAATGATAGTTATTTTTATAGTAGGCCAACCTACCTTATAAAAAAATTTAGTTGTCTCCCAGAAATAGCAACCTTCCCATTTCTTTGAGTGCATTATATATTGTTATTAATTGTTCATTGGTACCATTAGGCTAACCGGTACCAACATTTAATTTTACATCTTGAGAGTGAGAGGCTATGGAGTGTAATTTCGGGAGGCCTTGGTTTAATTATCAATTTTCATATAATTTTCAATTTTTCGTAGACTCGCCATTACTGCAAGGTCTGTCACTACCAATCACATTAGAGGAAATACTATTGCTATTTACGAGTTTCTCCTGATCACATAATTTATGTTTTACAAAACTTGCAATACTCTCTTGATCCTTACTTCTAGGTTTTTCTTGGAGATATTTTTTAGATACGTGATATCCAAGTTTATCACGTCTGACACACCATTCACAATAAGCAAAGTTGTCGTCTTGTTTGCTCTTAAAAGTCGAAATGATAAACATTTGTTTCACTAAACCATTTAATTTTTTTATAAACATTTATCTATTGTACGATGTAAAAACCTTAATAGGTTCACTAAAAACAACAATTTCAGCGCTACACAATTATTACAATACGCATGTCACAAGTTTAAATAAACTTTGCGCACATCACCGTGTGGTTAGGTCGCAATTTAACGTGTAACTGAATTCAACTAAAACAAAACATTGCTTACCCTTTCATACCCTCCACTGCCTGCCTGCCTCAATCACGCAATTAGCCAGGTTGAATTATTAGATTTTTCCTTTGCCCCTTAGCTCATGACTTAGAACGCTGACACATTATCTTAGCCCCTAAACACCGCAACTCTTTGTGATTACACAGATACTGCCTCACTATGGCACATAATGATGTCAGCGTTGAGTGTTATTGACCTTTGTTTTTCATATAAATGAAACTACCATATCAAAATCAGAATGTACTAAATGCGTAAACAAAATTGTAGGACTTTTCCCTGCACCAAATTTCCCCCAAATCTTGTTCGCGTGTTCGGTCATATTCTGCATCCCTGCTGCCCACTACGGCAAACGTCTTAATATTGATTTTCCTGAAAGATGGATTGGTTGTGCTGGACCTTTGACTTGGCCTCCGCTTTCACCTGAATTAATGTGATCAAGACTATTTATTATGGGGTGATCTCGAGCAAAAAGTGTATGAAGTGCTTGTTAATTATCTTCACTCATTTCAACAAAGGCTTGCACAAGTGCGTGAACAAACAGACATGCAATGATGATTATTTTTATGTGAAATGCTTGTCTCCGGCTGAAGGCTATCATTTTAAAAAACAAACTGATTAATCAAAAGACATGTTGATTTAGTTTTTATATCTCAACCACTTCTCATAGTGTCTCTGTTTAATCTGTAGGAACCATGCTGTATATTAAGGTGCGAGAAAAAGAAAAAAATATAGAGATAGACCTAAAGTTACAATTTATTTTTTAAGGAGGCTGTAAATCTAAAACTTCTTAGTCAATTTAATTATTTTAACATAGGATGACGGTGAGATGTAAATTATAATCATCCTCAGCTAATTTACATCCCATTAATTTAGGTTGTATTTTTACAAGGGGTAAAGAGTTGGGCAACTCTATAATGTTATATTTGGAAGAAGATACAAGAAAGGTGGATAGAAACACATAAAAGGGACGAACACAATATTGCTTTTTACCTATAATGTTTGTTAATTTTTAACCAAAGAAATCATGAGCTATAACTAAGTCCCATGGATTGAATTAGATGAGTTTTACATTTATTATTTACTCTAACTTGACTTATCAACTGTTCCCAGCTTGTGGAGGGGTCAGTTTAGTTTAATGCCTCCATGTTCCTCTATTCTTCATCCACTCTTCCTCCTTTACTTTCTTCCATTCTTCTTTTCTTACTTGAACACTTGGTTTTCTGCTCCCCCCATCTCTTTCTTGGTCTCCCTTGTGATATTTTTTCCTACATTTTCTTCGGCATCCTCTCTTTTTTTATTCTCATTACATGCCCATACTATCTCATATACTCCTATTTCCCAAATAACTTCATTACTTATCCTGTTTCTCCTCGTGACAGCTAACATGCTTCTCATTAACTTCATTCCCATTCACAATGTCCATGTTTCTGCTGCCTGTTGTGAGACAATGGGTACAAAGTATGCCCTGTACAACACTTCTTTACACTTCAAGGTGACCACCCTTCTCCATAGCAGGTTTCTTGTGCACCTATAGAACAACTCTCCCTGCTGTCCTCTTCTCATTAAATCCTTTCTACTTCCACCTTTCTCATCAATCATGCTTCCAGGATATTTTACGTTCTGTACTTTTCTCAGCTCTACTCCATCCAACCTTATAGCTTTATTAAGCCTGACCCTTTTCCTTGTCATTACTATCACTTCATACTATGCCATGGTAAATTTCATTTCACTCTTTCACTTCCTTATTTCATTCTTGTAGTTCCTGAACTTCCTCTTCCTTCTCCCCCATACCATCAAGTTATCAGCAAACATCTGCATGGCTTTCATTCTGATTTCTTGCCGCTTTGTTCATGAGCATTTCCATTACCATTACAAATAGCCAGGCCTCCACCGTGGTTCGGATTCCACGTTAAACTGTAGGTCCTTCATTTCATCTCACAATCACCCTACTATTACACATTAGTGTAAGTGTGTATAACCCAAACGGGTAGTAAGATGCGGTGATAATAATAATATTACAAATAGTAATGGTGAAATGGCTTAACTCCATTTTCTTATTTGGAACCACTCAGTCTTAACACAACTGTTATCCTCATACATGCTTTTCACTCTCATTAACAACTTCTCTTTCCAAACTTTATTTCTATCCTCACTATCATATCTATCATATGCCTTCTCCACATCCATAAATACCATTACAAGTCTTTCCCATATTCATACTTTCTTTCCATCAGCTGTCGTATGGCAAAGATTAATTCTATTGTAGACATCTTTTCCTCTCTAATCTGTACACCTCTTACAGTTTCTTTAATTTAAAATAGGTATTATAACTCCCTTTTTCCGGTCTTCTGATACCTTGTTCTCATTCCAAACCACTCTCAGCACCCTGTATAACCATTGTATACCTACTTCCTCTGCTGCTCTTATCATTTCCACAGTTAGTTCGTGCAAACCCGGTGCTTTCCCTGTTTCATCCACTTTGTTCCATGTGTAACTGCTTTCCCTCTCTTCCGGGTTGAACATTTTCTCAACTATTTCATCCATAGCTCCTTTTCTTCCTTTCCTGTTGGCACGTCCTGTACCTAACTAAACTAAGGAACTTATTTGTTTGACTTAGTGCACACTTCAACAAAGGAGCTTTATTTTCACATTAAATTAGATTTAAAGGTTATTAAAAAATATGGAAATACATTCTAATACAATATATTACTCTAAAAAACGACCTCGAAATAAATAAGGAGATTCTACTGAGACCAAATAATTTCTTTAAAAAGAAGATTCTCCGAATTTTCTTTCAATTAAAACTTTTTGTTAGAGGTTCATAGCCTTTTAAATGATAATTTTAGGTAAGACTATTTCAAAAAGTTGTGTGTAGTCAATGTTCCATGTTTTAATAAAAATAACAAACCATTTGAATAAATGGAAAAAAAAGGCTGTTAGTGGTGAAACTGCAAGAGTAAATTTATTAAATTCCATTAATGTTTCAAATTAGATAAAGACACTAACTCTTTAGGTGAAATGACCAATATAACAAATATTTTCACAGATAAGTCCCATTAAGTTTAGTGTGTGTGAGAGAAACTTGCAAAATACCAGCAAACAAGATGATTTTATCAAATTATTTCTAAACAAGAAACTTTTTTTTAAACATAGCTCACAAATCTGTGACAAATTGAAATGTGATGGTTAATTTTGTGCTTTACTATTATTAGTTTGTATAAATTACTGTTTCTTTGATCACAAATAAATCATAACGTATCAAGAAAATAAATATCTATTCACAACCTCAAAAGGAAAAAAACTAAACAAAAAAACTAGTAACTTATTTGGGATGGGTAATACCATACATAGTAAGCAATATTGTTAGGTTAAACATGCAATTCTTTAATTAATAATATAAGAAATGGAATTAAATGATTACTTTTTAAAGTTAATTTCTATAAACCAAAAGGGTTTAACCATTTACTGATTTACTAAATACATTACTTTTATAGCAATTATTTGGACAAAAAATACATTTTCATATTCCTTTCATGAATGTTTCTGAAGTAAAACAAGTCTGAAAGCTCCACCTACCACATTTTCAAATAAATACCACATATAATTTAAGTGATGGTATTTTACAATCATTTACATAGGTACAGTGTCAAAAACTCATTTAGCCAATGACAAAAACATAACATAATGAGAATTAAAAAAAAACTTATTGAAATGTTCAACACTACATATTCAATATTTAAATTTATAAATAGTCTACTGGCAGCAAGTTCCAACAAGAATAATTTTCTGACACTTCACTCGTAAATGTCTTCCTTGTCAGCAACGTACTGAACAATGTCCGCTGGTCTGAGAAGTTTCTCCGCATCACCGTCAGGGATTTCAAACCCTGAAAGGTTAGTAATGAGTTTTAGAATTATAAACAAAAAAATATGTCGTATTTCATTCAAAGAGTTTTAGTTGGCTTAAGACTCATACAAAGATAAAACAATTATCTCTAAATTTATGAGTAATGAAGGAGCCCTAAGGCAAAATAAATCTTCCCCCTCCCATACTCCCTTAGTAGGAGGCTGAAAGATGGCCTTGCACCAAAATCAAAACTATCCAATAGGTGTATGCAAAATCCACTATTTCTAATCAAAGCAAACTCCAAACAAATATACAATATTCCCAAGGCCAAATAAAAGTTCAAATATATTAGACCAAGTGTTTAATGATTTTAAAAAAAGATCAAAGTGTACCAAAATTAATTTGAAAAGGTATTGTTGCACAATACTTTTTTTTTAAATTGATAAATAAAGTTATCATAACATTGAAATTAATTTACATGAACAAATTTTTAGAATATCAGCTGTTAATACTTTTATTGGTGACGCTTTGTTATTGTCACAGCCAGAATTTTTTCAAAGCAAAGTCAAAATTTCAAAATTTCTTACACCCCTTCTATGTGGTAATTTTTTATAGTTATATGGATGAAATTATGTGACATAAAATGTGTGTTTTCTGGTTGTTGTTGTTGTAGAGCAGCAACACAATGTCACTTGCCAATCTTTGTCCTAGTGTTATGTAATTTTATTGTATTTATTATTGTCATTAAAAAATAAAAAGAATTTAATACAAAACATATCCAAGAAAATAGATCAATTAATTAATTTTTTAGAACCACATTCTGCCCCTAACATATCCTTTAATTATTATAGAAAAATTATATTTTAATTACAAATTTTTTATTTATATGACCATTTATTTGAAGCATTCACCATCTAAACCATGATATAAGATCAGGCATGTAATAAACTTTTAATGATGCAATTTTGAAACGCAATTTAATAAAGGAGAGAATATTGATGAAAGGCCTAATAATGTAAACAAAGCGGAGAAAAAAGGACAGTAGGCCTACAAATAATTACGTACCAAATTCATCTTCCATTGCCATTATAACTTCAACATGATCTAGCGAGTCCAAACCTAAATCATTGATAAAATGTGAATCTACAGTGAGCTGAAAATAAAAACAAAATTATTTTAGAATGAAGACAAATTATATGTAAAATATTTGTTAGTTAGTTTGCCAAATAAATGTGGGTTTTAAATTGGGAAATCCACGAGATTACTTTAGAACATACTGGCAAATCATTACCAGACTTCATAGCCCATCTCATGGTTCATAAATTGGGTTATTAGTTAAATATCATTCACAACTACACCAAAACCAGGAAATGCATTTAATTGCAGTTTTATGCAAAATTCCCTTGACAACCGCAAAAAGTCTTGTTTAAATATATATATATATTTGAATTTTGTAGATTTTATATTTTTGCAAAATGGTTTCATTTGGCCCGGTTTCCAACGTTTTTAATAATCTTATCATCATCAACTGTTTGCAGCGACACCTCGATGGCATAGTTAGCTGGTGCACTAGTTTTGTGTTGAGCTTGACTGCCGAGGATGGGGAGATTGAGGTTCAAATCTCAGTCAGGTGAACTAGGGGCAGTTTTTCCTAAATGGTTTTCCACTTTTCCTTCATGCAAATGCAGGTTCACTTCCTCTATATTCAACCTTTCCAATTCCTAACCCATTTGCGTATTTAGTACTTAAACGTATAACCCAAACAGGAAGTAAAACAAAGTGCTAAATAAAATAAATGTTTTCAGCCTGTGGCCAGGTCAGGTTAGTAAAATACCTCAATCTTTTTCTATTCTTCCAAAACACTCCTCTAGCTTCCACACTTTCTGTTATCTGCTCCTTTCATCTCTTTCTTAGTATCCCTTGCAGTCTTATTCCTTCATACTTCATCTCCATCATTCTCCTTACACACTTATTTAACATATTCTTTTTATTAGATTTTCTCTAACTCCCCACTCCCCTCCTTCCCTCAATCACTCTTTCATGATATTTACACTGTTTATATTTCTCAGCTCTACTACACCCGGCTTCATAGCTTTTACAGGCTTATAATGAGAACGACAGTAAACCAGATTACAATGCAATGCCTGGTTTTAGCAGTATTACTTAGGTAAGACTAAACCTACTTAAGTTACATGTTATACGTGAGGTGAGATGGGATCTAAAGGGCAACACAATTAAAAACCAAAAGACCTTCCAGTATTAGCTATAGGAAAATAGATTTAATCATTTTAAAAGCCCCAATAGAGTTTACTTAGTCCTTTCGTTCAGACATTGAACACTGCAGCGAATATTATGAATGTTCCAAAGGCAAGGAAATAGGGGTTTGAATCCCAGTTGGGTGTACTGAGAATGGTTTGATCAAAAATGGGTTTTCACTCTAAATTCAACCTTCCTAATTCTTAACTCATTAAAGTGTAATTAGTACATAATGTGTATGACCAGGATAGGTAGTAAGATGTGATGCTAAAAAATATAAAAATGAATGTTACACACAGCCTATGTTTATTAAAATGGCATTTGAAAATGTTTTGATAGTATTTACAGAATTATTCTACTAGACCTATAAAATACAATTGCCATACCTTTGAAGGATCAACCTTATCATAAAGTTTTAACACCAAAAGGACTCTGTCACGAATAAATTCTATTGTGAGAGGATCCTTTGCACTGTAAAACCTTTTTGGTGTGATTGTGATCTGAAAAAACAAAATTTTTGAATCAATACCTTATCAGCTGTAACCTTGTCATAAGCCTTGCACACTTTTAGGACTCTATCCCGGATGGCATCCTTAGTAAGTTTTTCATCGGCATATTGGCGTGTTTGACTTGCAATCTCAAAGGTTAAGTGCTGTAGGGAAAAAGGAAAACTTAAAAAGTATCAGCTATAACTTTTTAAAGAAAAATTTTCTTTGTTTTTCAGCTAAATAATTATAACCTACTTCTAAATGTAAGAAAGTAGCCGAAAGATCAATTGGAACAAAAAGAAAGATAAAATATATAACTTTAAAAATGAAAGAATGAATGAATGAAGTCCATGGTAATAGTAAAATATTTCTTATGAAATATTTTCTTACATTTCACTTCCCTGAACAGTTATGACGATTTGGTTATTTTTAGGTTATATTTTAAGAAACCACATGTTTACAAATATGCATAAAATATATAAACCTAACAATGATTTTAAAAAGTTTAAAAATTATTCATTATAACTTACATATATTTTTAATTAATATGAATTTCAATTTAAAAATTAGTATTAGTTTTGATTTTTTTAACTAAGCAGAAACATATTAAAAATTTATAAAATGAGTTAAGTTAATGGCTGGTCGTAAACATATTTTTTACCGGTTCTTTAACACGCCTAGTGTAAAATGTTCTAAAATATCAGGTTTTGTCTTGTTGATGGGATTATCAAGAGTTTATAAATAAACATAAAATTAGTTTAAATAAAAATAAGGGATTGGCTCATTTCTTAAGACAATTAACACACTTTTTCTTTGCCACATAGGCCCTAGTCATACCAATAGAAAAATAAATTCTATGAACCTGGCTGGGTGTAGTGAGGGTGTTTTTTCCAAAATGGTTTTCCACACAAATGTGGGTGCACTTCCTATAAATTAAACCTTCCTCATCCCTAGCTCATTAGCATAATTAGTATACATGCATATTACCTGAACTCGAATAGGATAGGCCAGTTTCACATATTACTAGAAACATGCTAAGTTTGACTATGAAACTGACCTTTAGACTAATATAATCCAACTCTAGAACCTTGTTAATCCGAACTAATAGGGGCTGAATCTTGTTCGGATTAGAGAAATTCAGATTAAGGAAGAGAATACAGGGATACAGTATTTTCACGACTTTTAAATTAGAGTTGAATGAGTTTAATCAACTATTCATTTAACTGATGTATAACACATAATGTGTACTGGCATTATATTTATTTACAAGAAAACCAATTGTGTCAACTACAACATGTAAAATTTTAACCATTTATTGGCAGCCATCACTATATCTTAAAATTATCTTTTACTTTAAGAGTATAACCCGAACGAGTAGTAAGACGTAGTGCAAGTATTATTAGGCCTATTCTTTTAACTTTGAACTTTTCAACCAATAACATATATTTCATTTGACATAATTTTTTTCCCCAATTTTCCAAAAAGTGTGTTTGGATTATCTAGCATTTTGGACTACTGGTGTTTGGTCTGACGAGGGTTTACTTTACACAAGTAAAGGAGTCCACTAGTTTTAAATTAGAATATTTGCTAAACATTTATCAAAACATTTACTATGGGCGGATTACTGGAAAAATAAATAATAATAATAAATAAGCTAAAAGAAGCATTACTTTTTATAGGTACTTTTTATAGGTAGGCCTAGCATAGATTTAAAAGTTAATTAGAAGTTGTGTTAGTCGAGGTCTGTTATGAAACACCTAAAATTAAATTTGCTTATTTCAGTGTCTTCCATTATCTTGTTTGCATTATTATGCTGTATTGTTTGAATTTAATTCCAATGACATTCATGAAGGTGAATGTTTATTTCAACTTCTAAACAATCCGCACAAGCAGCTAAATATACTTTAAGTATTGAAATACTATCTTAGAGTAGTAGGCCTATAATATGGGTTCATAGAAACCATGTTTATACCGGGAATTTTCGAAAAATAGATGTACAAGTTGTTTACCCTAAAAGGTAACTTTACCAAGAATGATTACATGCTTATAAACTACACCATACTGGGAATATATAGTTTTATCAGCTTTCGGAATAAACTAGGGGTTTCTTCTATTTAATCTAAAAGGTACTCAACTTGGTAACCTTAATCGATTTCCCCATAATGCATCTAATAATATAGGGGACCTAGCTCTTTAGTGTTATCGAGCTGTAGAGCAATTGAGTCTACTACTTTTACGGGTAGATAGGTACATTTAACACTACAAAGTAAAAATAACAACCGGTCAAGCATGAAGTGGTAGACTAATGAATCTAGTTAAATCCTGGTAAGATGGGCTTAAGTTATTTTTCCATATGTAATTCTATAATTTTTTCTTAAAGCTTTAAAGGGGAAGCTCTTCTAAGTTTCCCCTCCTCAATCCTCCAACTTAGACTAATTCTTTAATTACACCTATGTTAAATGTATCTCTTAAGCATACATAATCTATAGAGATCCAAACTAAGGGCCCACAAAAGTAATACCTGATGTGAAGATAGAATTAGAGAATTGTTCCATATTTTCGTGTGCAAATTAACATGGTGAATTCCAGTTATTGCCGCTTTAGGTACAACTCTTCGCATTAAACAGAGATTTTTTGCAGCAGCTAGTCGCAACCTACTTGCTAGTGCAGCCATATTTCTTTTTGATGAGATATTTCCAGATACAGGCATGCCAATTCTGAAAAGTTGAGCTATCCTAAAATTATTTAGATAGATGTAAATAATTGATTCTATCTATTTTATTATAATAGACGTATTGTTGAAATCTTGTAAAATAATAATGATAATAATATTTCACGACATAGTTAACTTGCTTATCTATGATAAGTATATTAGGACCATTCAAGTTTTCAAGATATAATTAATATGCACATACCTTTTAACATGAAAGGGGTAAATCTTACGTTGACGAGTTGAGCAACCCTATGGTGGTACAAATATGTAAGATAGGTCCATAGGGTAATCAGACAAAGTAAGACTTTTACTTTCAAGGTAAACTAAATGTTAACATTCAATGATAAAATACACAAATGGCTAACGTAATTTTTAGTCAGAAATTATTTATAGACAAGAGAATAATATTAAAGTACTTACATTAGATTAAACCATTTTCGCAACTCGCAAGCAAAGGTGTTCTGGCAGGTTTCTAATACAAAATCAATTCAATCATAATGTGTAAGAATTTTAATTCTGTTGGTTTATACTTTATTTAGTTTTAATTTATTCTTAAGTGTTTACTTATTTTGACGCAACTAGCACGCCATGCAGCCAGATGCCACACTACTTTTAATTAATTCGCATTCTATTCATTTTCAAACTTAATGTTTTTCCACAGACATTGCATTGCATCGAAGGAAACACCATGTAATTATAACAATATTATCAAGATTTTTTATTACTATTTCTTTCCCGCCAGATATTTCCTTTTTATAATTTAAGTTAACACATTTCTAGACCAATATTTCAAATTTTGAACTTATTTTAATACCACCATATACACGTGATTTTTGAGGTCTCTTAAGAGGCTGGAAATGGGAAAAAGAAGCGAGACGCGTCTTGGAGATGAAGAGAGGATGACATACCTAATTTTCAGTGCCACAAAAATTGAAATTTTAAAAGTTAAATTTAAAATAATCTTTCAAGTGTTTATCAAAATGACTGTCATAAACGCGACAACTTTAGACCTCCGCAACGATGATTCTTGAACTTTTAGTTAGTTTTGGACCAACTCATCATTTCGACGACGACCTCCAAGAACATCTTAAAGTTTAAATCTCTACACCTCTTCAACCCACTCTTCTCAGACGCTATGTTTTTATTAACATTTTCTACTACGATTTCCAGACTTCATATTATTTTCTTATAAATGAATATACTATATTATTTTTCGAGTTAACTTTTTTCCAACAATAGTTCTTGAAAGAATATTTTGGCCAGAGCCATTCATTCGTCTCGAATGCAATATTTTGTATTCTATTGTTTGCTTACTGACTATTTACCTCATAAAGAAAATCTATTAATTATGTGTTTCAAGAAATCATAATATAAATTTGTTTTTTTATTTCAATAACTATTTACCAAGATTAAACTTAAGATTTGGATATTAATACCCCAAATTACTTTACTATATTTGAGCTATGAATAATTGTGTTTTCACATTTAACTTTATAATCGAGCAGACAGGTAAGGTAACATTTTAAAGTGACAATTATTTACTAAAGAAAAAAAACTATACTAATTTATTTTTTCAAAGTTAGATCCGTTAAGTGTTTTATTTATATTATTATTATTACCATCATTCACTGTTATCCACCATTACTATCAAAGAATCCATACTTAGCTATGTCTCACCCACAGGCTACAAGTAGTTCCCAGGGATGCTGACCTTGGAGGCTGGTATTGTTGTACGCAAGGTGAGTCCATTGTTGACTAGGGACAGTTAAGATATATTTTCCCCCAACATTACACACAAGACATAAGAAAGTCTCGTGTTAAATCTTATGTATTATTTTTTTAAGTTTTACACCGATATAATTATTTTGTCAAATGTAAATGTTGGTTTTGAGCCCAAAGTATTGTAATCATTTTAATCTGAACGAGCCCACTATTCTTTTATAATGTTTTAAAACTAATTTTTAATTGGTCTCAGTCACTAGAGTTAAAGTTAAAATAGAATATGCAAATATAGTTAATCATAAACTAATACACATTCATTTTTATTAAAATTTAATTAAATACATATTTATTTTTTCAAATGTTCGAAAGTGATGTCTTCAAGCTACTGTATTTCGTCTTTATTCGTCATTCCACCGTTAATACTGAAAGGTATCAGTTTAACCTTGATGGCTGTATAGTATTATCATTACTATTATTATGTGTTCTGTCTTACGACCGGTCTATTCCTTTTGTCATTGAACTTAGACCACCAATGCACCTTATCTTCAGCCTCCTCCTCCTTGAGCTCCCAAAATCTTCTTTCCTAAAAAATCATCTTATATTTAAATCTCCCTCAACCCTTCCTTCTAAAAGGCAGTCCCTTTTAAGGATGTGTCTAATCCAGTTTGCTTTGTACCAAATAATCACATCCAAAATGGTTCTCTTGCAACCCACTCTTCTTAGGACCTCTTCATTTGTCACCCAAAATGGGGCCCACCGCGCAGGCCGAGCCACCCAAAACTAATTTGGTAAGAGAATAAACAATTTTGCTGAGATCAAAGCAAGAAAAAAGGTATTTTAAATGTTGGTGTTTGTTTAGCCTCTCTAAGTGTTGATATTGATTATAGTTTTGTTTATAATATTTATTAATATAGTCTTATTCAATTCAGATCAAGTTTTTTTTAATTAAATAGTTAGTTTCCAATTTTCAGTAGCAATTTTACTAGACAAATTTAAACCTGTATTACTTAATTTATGAAAGAATTCAAATAATAGTGTTAATGCAATTTATTATGATCTACAATTATTACAAATAAGATTTTATGTGTGGGGGGTGAAGGGGATCAGACTTAATTTTCTTGAGGGGGCCCATAATGAAAGTTATGCCATGGGTCCATTATTGCTTAGTTAAGCTTCTGCATACAATATATATAACAAAGGCCTTATACACTAGTAGCGATACTAGCGTTGAGGCTCAAAAATAAATTAAATTCAAAATAGCGCCCACAACACATACACATTATTTTTTGACCCCATAGGAACACAACCAAAGTCTCTTGTAGGGTGAAGTGTAATGATGTTATCTTTTTATTCTAAAGCAAAGCATTAAGTCACGTTTTCCAGGTCATTGAAGAAGAAAAACAAGCTTAGACAGCATTGATCAATTAACAATATTATATCTATAAGAAATGATCATGGTAATATCCCAATATTGGGTCGTACGATTGTACAAGAGGTGAAATTAATCGTATAAGACGTATTCCGTTCATATAGCTGGCAAGGATTCTTTACAAACTTCACTATTACCTTATCTTATAAGCTATGACCTAGTGAAAATTACTATCTAGGTGTTATACGAGCATACAATATGTACCTCAAAGAAGAAGAAAAATCAATTCAAATAAGTTATTCAGGCAAACACATTTATCTAAAGTAATAGCTGTAGACCACATTGCCATCTTAACACATTTGTTATATACTACAGTTGAGTATCTCATAATTATAAGTAGAACCTATACATCTTGAAGAAACGAATTTATTTCAAAACTAGGTTTTAAGAGATACTTATTAACCGAACAGTTGTGTAGTCCTATACGCCACAAGGCTAACTATAGTTGATTCGGGGCTTTTATGTTGGTGACTGACAGCTAGCAAAAGTTACCAGATAAAATTATGTATCCCTACGACAAACCATATGCTATGCAAAAACATATGTTTAGCAGCTGTCACTTTTGTAAGTCAAAACTTAGGCCTATACAAGAAAAATATATTACAGTTTTATTTATTTAGTTTTTTTTAATGTTGAGCTTGATATGTTGATGTTAAGCTTAGTATTAATTTTTTTCCACAGTATTTAAAATTTTAGCATTTCATTCCATATCTGTTTCTATTATTATTATTGTAAGAGCATAATTATTTTAAGGCTTATTCTGGCATTTCCTTGGAAGTCAAGAGTGTTGGGTTGCCATCCTGTTGAGAATGGCATATAGCTCCTGTAGCTTGCATCCTGTTGACGAGCGAGCACGGTGTGACCGATGGACCTTCCTGGCTGGTGAAACTCGAGATCAGCAAGTTTGTGTGTGAGAATAACACACGGTTGTTGAATGTTGGAAGCCATGCTGAGTATATGTATGGAGGTATCTAGCACGTCTGAAAAAATTATATAAAATGTGATCTTGTAGTTCACCCCGCCGGAGGGTTGATCTCGGGTCTACAGAAAGATTGCAAGACCGTTATCGTGCCTGCTTCCTCGTCACGGGAGATCTATCCGGTGACTCATGTATTAGTTTAGCATGTAGCTAGATTAATAAATATATCTTATTGGACTAACTCACCAGTCTGATTTCCCACGAACCATCCATCCCAACCCCTACCGCTTGGTGTCCATCCTAACCATGTAAGTCCCTACAGTGTCCCGGTAGTGCTGTAGAAGGGTTGGCTACCTGGCATTCAGATAAAATCAGTGATCTTACACAGTCTTGTCAGAAGTAGGGTAGGGACGTTACATTATTATTATTATTATTATTATTATTATTAAAGTATTTTTTAATTTCAAAATGGTTTTTTGTAAAAATAATAATAATATTTAGCACCGCGTCTTACTACCCGTTCGGGTTATACGCTCTAAGTACTAATTACTCTAATGGATTAGGAATTGGGAAGGTTGAATTAGAGGAAGTGAACCCGCATTTGCGTGGAGGGAGAGTGGAAAACCATTTAGGAAAAACCACCCCAGTTCACCCGACCGAGATTAGAACCTTGATCTCCCCGTCCTCAGCAGTCGAGCTCAAAACGACAAGCGCGTTAGCCAACTACGCCACCGAGGCGGGTGATTTTTTGTAAATAGTATTATTACTAACATAATAAATGTGAACAATTTGAATGGTTATTATTACACGAAGAAAGAAAACACTGTCATAAACCTTTTTAACACTATTGATAAGAGTATTACTAGAAATAAGTCATATTTGTTATGAACTGGCCTGTACCTTTAAGTGTTTTCCAACGGAGTCTCATGAACTTGGTCGTCATTGTCTTGTTAAAAACACTGTAGGGCCAACTGACAAATAAAAACCTATCCTATTTTTTTTTAAATCAACTTTAGATTCACTACTCTTAAACGGTTAACTAAGCCTTTTATACAACTACAATAACTTATCACTTGAAGTCTTAGCCTAGTTTTTATTTATTGAACATTGAGAGCGACTCGTTAACTTTTTTAGTACATTTCACAAGTTTTTTAAAAGTAAAATAAGATACTAAATCTTAAGGTTTAGCCTAGAGATCAACACAACACAATCTTGGGGTTAAAATATATATTTTCTATTTTTGATATCAGACTTGAATTTTCTAAAAATTTATATTGATCACTGAGAAACACTTGATTATTTTTTATCACACTCTTCAATATTACATTGCAAAATAAATATATAAATATCACTGAAAACCCGTCTATATTTTCAAGGAAAACACGCTCACACACCGAACTAATAATGACAAAAGAACACACGGCTTACTAAATAGCCGAATTAATATTCACAAAAGACACTGAATTATAAAAACTTGTAATAAGATTACTAACAGAAACTTAGATAGTCCTAAATACGCAAACAATAAAATATTTCGTAGTCTTCAAAAAGTAGACAAACAGGTAGTTTAATTAATTGTATTTTATATGTTAATTCAGTGTTATAATATATATTTAAATGTATTAGATTTACGTTATAAGAATAACCGTTTAGCTTTTTTTTTCTTTTAATTAGCTTTTTCTGTTTAGTAAACATTAATTATCAAAAGCAAGAGCTCTTTAAAAGGACTTGGCGCACTTAACTGTAACGATACTGACAGTTGATGACGTTGGTGACCCTATTGGCGGCTGGTATTAAATATTAATAATAGTGTTTACAACATTTAAACTTTATATTATTAAGAATCAAATAGCCGAAGCTATTATTGGTGCTTTTAGAGAGGAATCCTCCATCTAAATATCATATTCTGAAAATTGAAAAATGACACCTGGACACGGGAATCGAACCCAACTACCGAGTCGAAGATGGCTGCGTTATCTGATAGTTCGTGAATAAAGCTATTTCCGTACGTCCACCATAGACTCTGCCTTAAAATTTGAGTGAAGAATGACCCTGGGTACGGGACAACTCTTGGATAGCTCATTGGTAGAGCATTGACGCACTGAGCCAAAGGTCCCGGATTCGATCCCGTGTCCGGTTGTCATTTTTCAATTTTCAGACTTTATATTATTACACAAACATTTTGTATGCATTTTTTCCTTTATTATCACAAACCATTTATTTATGTTAACGATATGCGGGTAGAGTTATAAAAATATAAATAACTGAATATAATACCATTAAATGTATAATTTCACGCACTATATAACCTGTAGTTTCCAAAGCAGTTAAAACAAAAACCAAAATGGAATTAGTAAGCTATTTTTTCTTTAATTTAGTTATGAAAAATACAATTCTACATTAATACTTAGGGAAGTATTGTTAAAAGTATTTGATAATATTTTTTTAGTGATAAAAATAATAATACCGTACTTAGCAAATAATAATTATTTCCAAATATGTTGACAACAGTTACTTTCAGACAATGTTGGCATTACTGCTAGCTTCTGCTAGCTGTCAAACACCACCCAAGAACTGGTGGATCAACTAACGCAGTGGTTTCCAAACTATGGCTTGCACAATTTTCAAAGGGGCTCGCCAAAATATTTCTGCAATGGCGGATTTTTGCACCACTTTAAGATGAATTAGAAATCATTAGCATTAACAATTGTTTATTGTCTCACACTGAAGTCAGGTAATTATCTCGAGGTAGAACTCTTACAAGATTGTTTGAACTCAAACACAAAGTTTTAGTATTTTTTTTTACTAACCATTCCTTTCACAAAGTAAAGTGCATGAGAGATCAAATGTGACTCCTGGCTTTGGCCTTTTTGGCAGGCATTTTTTTTAATGAACAGTTTCAGGGATCAGAATTAATATTAACGTTTTTATTGTGTAAGTCCATATCAAATCGTTCATTTAAAAAAATAACTTTTGGGAAACTTGTTTAATTATCAATCAAACGAAGTGCTTTGATAACTTTCACTATTTCATGGTAGAAAATCAGCTTTCTTTGGAATAAATTGTTAAGAAAGTGGTTATAGAACACTTGAAGGGACTTGAAAAAACATCTAGAGAATATTTCCCAGCTATGTCCAATAATAACAAGTGGATTTGAAATCCTCTGGAATAGACAGCAGTTTTGAAATCCTCCACATTAAGCGTGAGTGAAAAAGAGCAGCTCCTTGAAATTTCCAGTGATTTTGAATGAAAGGAACGTTTTAAATCTTCGTCATTAATTATTGGTTTCTGGTTAAGTTTTAATGGGTATTTCAGTTATGTATAAGCGGAAATTCCCAGTACCACTTTAATAAACAAGTGAAATGTGATAATATTGTGACAGTAAAAAAAATAAAGTGACCACAGTACTTTGCTAATTTAATTTCAGTAAGAATCTTAAAATAAATGTACAATTATTTGAACTCGTACTTAAGTAGTTTCAATATTATTCTATTATATTTGATGGGGTATCCCAAAGTAATTTATAGGTGGATTTAAAGGTATTAAACATTTTGATGGAAATTAACAAATAGACTATATATTTTTAAAATTATGTATAAAATTAAGTGCATGGCTATGGATGTTTATCAGGGAATTCGTGCAACTCGAGTGTTTGTGGAAGGGGTTCTCGAGTCGAGAAAGTTTGGGAACCACTGAAGGATCTGAGCAGAGATAGTTTGGTGCGTCATAATATGGCCGTGCTTTAGGTAGTTTGGTTGGGGTGGCAGGTGGGGGCAAGTGGCTACACATGCACTACCTACAGTAACCCCATGGCTTCTTTGGTGCTGACTGACAGCTTTGAAAAGTTACCAGACCAAATTATGTATCTCTACGCTGAGCCGGATGATCTGCAAAAACCTGTGTTTAGCAGCTGTCACGTTTGACAGTCAAAATTTAGGTATGTACCTAAATCTTGACTGTCAGAAGTCAGTTGTAAGTTGTCAGTCAGCACCAAAGAAGCCATGGAGCTACTATAATAGTAATGAGCTCACGCAAAGCAAGGGCTTTATTTTAAATGGCGTCATGGCTACCAAAATGTATCTGACCACGGCCGTCCTGACTGACTGATTTTATCTAGCCCAGAAAATATTTAGCAAACAAACAATTTGTTCAAAAAATGGACTTCATACCTAATTACTAATTGGGAAATCTAAAGTTGAACTTTTTTTTGCTTTACTTTCTTAAAACCAGCCAAACATTTTTTTAAACCCCATAAAGCCTGTGATATCAAAAAGGTTGCCAGTCTCTGGTATCTAGCTTCAGTCTCGCACAAGAGTGGACTGCCTATGACAGGGAGATTGAGGTTCGATTCAAGTTGGGTGCACTGAGGGTGATTTTTCCTAAACGTTTTCAACTCTCATTCCAAACAAATGTGGGTACACTTCCTCTAGAATCAACCATATTCATCCCTAACACTTTGGCGTAGCTGGCATAAATGCGTAAAACCCGAACGGGCAGTAGACGCGTTGCTAAAAAAAACTAGGCTAATAGTAGGTACGAATACTGTCACTGTGACAAAAAGGAGCAGGTAAAAGGAACAGGTCCAATGGTGGAGCAGTAACAGATTGCTCCTGCTCCACTAAGGAGCAGTTTTTCCCAGCCCTAAACCACGTGTCGTAATTCAGTTTGTTTTACTGTGCAGAATTTGTTTCTCGTGTAATTTACTTGATATGAAATTTTGCATGGTTCACGCTTATAAGGCATCATGTTTTGGGACATATAGCTAAACATACATTGGATGGAAATTTTGTAGATAAAATTAATAATTTTAAACTAACAACTGACATGATTCCAGAATCTTTGGTTTTGTACATTTGTGGTTATGCTTACCACAAACTGTCTGTTCGTTTGGAATGCAGTTGTTGCATGATACAGATGATAAATATGTCAATGATCTTACCAAAGGAGGACTATCTAGTCCATTAACAACCGATTTGAGAATTGGAGTTATTGGACATACAATAATGAAGATTTTAATAAGAGAAAAGTTCAAAAATCAGAATCAACTTTTTCTGTGAACCCGCTTCGGTCGCCGTATGGTCTAAGGCACTTGTGTTGCATTAGACTAGACTTCCAATGATAGTGAGGTTGAGGTTCGAATCTCGGTTGGGTTTACTGAGGGTGGTTTTTCAGAAATAATTTTCTACTCTCCCTTCACGCAAATTCAGGTACACTTCCTATAAATATAACCTTCCTCATACCTAAAACCAATAACGTAATTAATACATAATTAAGTGTATAACCATAAACCGAACGAGTAGTAAGACGCAGTGCTAAAAAGAAAATTCCTGTGTTTAGCCTATTACTACATTTGTAAGAATCCAAATATAGATCACTTTATTGACGATTGTGTCTGTGATAATTCCTTTCGTGAATAATTTTCTTTGGTCTCATCAACGCTTGGAAATATACGTCTTCTCAACAACATCAAGTATAGGAATGATAAACTTTGCAGTGTAAATGTTTGTCCAAAACCGAAGAAAATTCAAACAATTTACAAAAGTAGGGTTTCAAAATTCGATATCCCAAGGCTGGGAAGTATTCAAAGCAATTACATAAATAGCACTATTAATTTTATTTAAAATACTAGGTAAAGAGTTACCCAAGGATATGGAATTTGAACCCAGGATCTTTGGATTAGTACATCATTGAATTGTAATTTTTATCATAATATTCTAATGTGTTTGTGAACGGGATATGGTCTGCCGCACCCGTGCATAAGAACAGTGGCTAGACATGCGTAGTCTAGGAGTAATAAGTATATTACTATAAAGCGTACTAATAACCAGTTGTAACTTCTGAAGGCCAGTCAGTGGTCACTGGTCACTTGTCTACCACTGGACAACCAATCATGTTAGATTATTCTTTAATATAGGAATAAGGGGTTAAGGAGGGGAAAGGGATAAAAATGAGGGCAATCATTCGATAAACTATTACCAAAACAAACCAATCATATGGCATTGAATCAATGATTGTGCGGACACAACATTTTTCTTGAGTTGTTATAAAATCTAGAAAAAATAATTAAAATGTGTGGTTACAAATTAGGAATCGTATTTCTTTGGGCGTTTATTGTAGGTAAGCAAATCATAATATAATCAAGACTATAATAAATTACGTGTTCATAATATGTATATAATTATGTTATAGATTACTAATCTAAATTGACTGAAATAGCGTTCTACAAACTAGTGTGATCATACTAAAGAGTTAAAACTAGGATAATAATAATAATTGAAATAAGTGGCGCGCCCGTAATTCATTTGGAGCTGTGATTCGGGGTATTAGAGGAAACAATGGATTAAAGATATATATTCTGTACTTTTTACTAATCTTTATTTTTAGAGTCCTTTTTCATGTGTGTATAGTATACGTTTTGGATATTTAAGGTGGGATGAAAGGGTTTGCGAGAAACAGCCAGTGAGTTTGCAGTTTCTATGGCAAAACATTTTTTGGCCGAAATAAAAAAATATATTGCTCCAGTACTAACATAGAATTTAATTTTCCTCACAGGTTAACCTCAAAATGTCTTAAATATCCGTCAATGGGGTTCTGAAATTTACTGACAACTTTTTCTCTTCATTTAAAAAGTTTCTTATCTAATACCACCATGCTCATGATAGATATTAAAGAACTGTTGATATCAAACTGTGAATAAAATTAAACTATATGTACAGTACATTGTACTGAAGCAATATTTTATTTATTTTAGCCAAAAAGTTTGGCCATAAGAACTGCAAGAATACTGGCATTTTCTGACGACCCTCCACACTACCTTAAGTCAGATTGACCATCAAATCTAATCTATGCTTTCACCACTTTTATATGCCCTTGTGTGTGTGTGTGTGTGTGTGTGTATATTATATATATATATATATATATACACACACAAGGAAACTGTACATGTAATAATGATAAGCACTTTCTGTGATATAGGACCGTTAATGATGACCCTCATAACGTTTTCGCATTTCTAGATGGACTGGTGTGTTGTTTACTATTAATGGTGATAAGCTCTACTGCCGTGTTCCAAGGTGTAGAGGTGTGTAGTGTCACGCGCCTAACTCCTATGCAACTCTCTGTACACGCATGCTTGAATAGCTTTGCTCTTCCGGCGCTGTACGCCGAAAGGTTGAACACAATTTAATGTTTTTCGCATAGTTTTCCGGATGTAAGTGTATAGAGATTTTGTATTACTTTTGGTTCAAACAAATTATATGTGCAATTTGGGTTATGAGTTTTCAAACACCATGCATATATATATAATACGCTTTTATAAAAACTACTTGCGCCACTGATTAAAATCAATATTAGTTTTAATTTTGATTTCCAAGGGGCTTCAAATTTAATCACTGCAATATTGTCTATACTACTGAATTAAGGGGGTCTCTTTACACCCATGTAAGTACTGTGCAGTTATTCCAACAAGGCTGAGTTAAAAAAAAGTATTTATAATTAAAGAGTAGGCCTATGTCTGTCCTTGGAATAAAAACAACAATATGCTGGCCTTTAAGTATTTTTCACCTGAAAAGTATTGGTCAGCACTAATATATTTTACTTAGTAAACGTCAAAAGAGATACATTTCTATTATTTGTTTAGACTTGAGTGTTTGAGACCAAGCTAAATGCTTCTAATTAGCCTTCAGACGATCTGAAACTTCTCCAAAGAAAAGTGGGAGGAAAGTGAATGGTGAGGAAATGCACCAGCATTCACATGGATATAAGGTAGATAAACAAGCCATGCAAAAAAATGTATATAGGTACATTCGACTGGGGCTAAAACTTCACCTCTCGCACCATTCAATAATGAGAACCAATAAACCAACCCTTCCATAACTGGCGTAATTGGCCCACGACGGAATTTTTTAAGTCTAACTATTTCATTTTAGAAAATCTCACCTTACATTTAGTGGTGAGTCTTTATTTCAACCCTCCTAAATCAAGTCTTACGACCAAACCGGACTATACGCATTTTAACCAAGGTGAAAAGGAAATACAATTTATAAAATGTGTACCCGAATTTGCTTCAAGAGAGAGGAGGAAACCATCTCTAGGAATAAACACCCGAGTGATTCGAACCCTGACCTCCCCGTCACTAGCAAACCAATTTAGATGAGCCAGACATTTAGACAACGTGCTCACCAAGTGGTGTTGTACTAAGTAATATAATGGTGTTTCAAGACCTTGGTCTTGGGGTAAAGTGCTCACCTCAGCACCCAATGTTCGTGGGTTCAAACCCAAACGGGGTCGACTGATTCTTCTTGAGCACAACTCCCTTCGGAGCGGGAGTAAAGCCGTCAACCCCATGTTGATTGTGGTATGTAAAATATCCCTGGATGGTATATTAAAATACCTTTTCCGGCAAAATAGGTATGCCATTTCGCTCTCGCTCATAGAAGTTCTCACGTGCTGATATAATCAGTTGGTTGAGAAAGTGCACGTTATATACCTCAGATAAATAAATTCAAAACATAGCCTACCCACACCAGTGACCACGTAGAATAAGGTGTGTGAATATATAGTTTACAATTAATGTGTAGGCCGGAGTTCTAATTTAGGTCGGTTTTTTAAATTCAGAATTGTGTTCTTCCCTCTCTCCACTAAAATGCGGTTATCTTTTCACTACATTCTTCGTTCCTCATTCCAATCCCATTATTGTTTATGTGGATAGCTTGAACGGGTGGTACGACGTGTTGCGCAACAAAATAAGACATAGAATATCAGCGAATAATTTCCCTACATGATTGAGTCCATGACTACTTTCTGTTGAGTTTTGTCTTCAGCCGGGATTTGAATCATAACTACTGTTATTAGGACCACCATGAGTGGTGCTCGCCATGAGTTTGACTTTCTTATGAACCGGTGTGTGACCCCGCGTGATAAGATGAAGGCTGAAGTCCTCGAGAAACTCGTCAACATCTACGGCTGGATTCAGGGAGGTAGACATTGTCTTTAACATAGATTTTACTAAATCAATTTTAATATATTTAAACGTCAAGTCATGTGATCTTCAATTGCACAATTTTAATAGATCATATATGTTTATTTAAATTATTCAATTGTACTTTTTAAACCCGTAACCCGACTGATATAACTTTTTTTAGGTATTATTATTATTATTATTATTATTACTATTATTAGCCCCGCGTCTTACTACCCGTTCGGGTTATACGCACTTACGCTAATGTGTAATGGTAGGGTGATTGTGAGATGAAATGGAGGACCTACAGTTTAACGTGAAATCCGAACCACGTTGGAGGCCTGGCATTTCCCACATTCACAAAATGTCTTGTCAGAGGTGAAGGAAGGGTTTGGTAATCAGATAAATCTATGCCGGGACCGAGGATCGAACCCCGGCCGCCAGCACAGAAGTCTGACACCTTACCCCCAGACCGCCAGGTCGCCCTTTTTTTTTAGGTATTTAACGAGCACTTTCTTAACTGAATGATTTTACGGGAACATGAGAATTTCTATGCGTGAGACCGAAAGGTCACAACAGTTTTGGCTGGAAAGGTATTTTCACGTTCTTTCCAAGGTTAATTTACATGCCACAATCGACACAGGACTGACGAATTTACAGCCCCTCCGAAGAAAATTGTGCTGCTGATTTGTATCGTTCAAGTAAAATCCGTCGACCCTGGCTGGGTTCGAACACATGAATATCGGGTCCTAAGGTGAGCCCTTTACCTCCAAGACCATCAAGGTCGACTTGTTCCAGTCAACACACAAGCTATACATTAACAGACACCACACCCAACCCCCTTTCCTCCCCCGACGCTACTCATCATTGTGGAAGGGGAAACCCATATTTCGGCCATGCCTGCAATTGACTCCGGAACGCGCTATCAACTGAACTAAGGTGTCCGACTGATTTTATTATTACATATAAAATAACACCAATAATAGAGTAAACTGATAACAATGCTAACAGCAAAGTAATCAGTAAAGTGTTCGCCTCAAGATCCGATGTTCGTGGGTTCAAACCCAGCTAGGGTTGACGGATTTGTCTTGAGCGATAAAAATCCGTAGCACAACTTCCTTCGGAGGGGAAGTAAAGACGTCTGTCCCATTTCGATTGTGGCATGTAAAATAATCTAAGAAGGTATGTGAAACTACCTTTCCCGTTAAAATAGGTAGGCCATTTCGCTCTCGCTCATAGAAATTATCAATTGGTTTAGAAAGTGCATGTTGAATACCTCAAATAAATACCTAGCTAAATAAAAATAAATAAAGTCGAGTTCATGGTAAATTAATAAGTTGCGGGTTAAAACATTGTATTTGGAAATATATTTAATCAGAACCATATCCAAAATGTATTTTGTGAGTGTTAGGTTCTACTTGCGGTGATTCGTTTTGAATCCCTCAATAACAGACACTCAAATATATTTTAAATAAAATATCTTTTTGAAACAATTTAAAGTTATTTTCAACATAATTGAGGTTTTAGGTGCTTTGCATTTTTAAGACTTCCTTAATGAGACCACACTGTCATATTTTATGATATAAATATAATCTAATAATTTGAAATAATTTAACATTCACGTAGTTGTATCTCTTGTTTACTCATCTAAGCTATTTTTGAGTTTTATTTGAAAACATACATACTTTTCATTTTTATGTAAATAACCAAGTTATGTATTTTTAAAGTACATTTTTAAATAGTAACCAATTGTAGATTTTTTTAAAAAGAAATACTCAGAATTATGCTCAGGACCACCAAGAGGATTCAGGGGGCAACGGGATTTTGGAGACTCCCTTTCACACAAAATAATTAAAATAATTAAAGTTAGCTCTTTTTATTAAAATAATATTAAGCTGTACATTATGTAAAAAACTGCCTTCAATAATAAGCTACATTATTGTTTTCACTGAAATACTTAGCTGAGTTCATACTCATTCACATCACTCGAGAACAATTTTTCTAACCTTCATTGCGGTGAATTCATCAATAATATTCTCAAAACTATTATTTTTTTCACGAAATCATGTTCACTGCTCGATCTTAGCAGATGGTTGAGTTAGTCCATCCTTACTGTTGGCCGAATGCAAGCAGTTCTTAATCAGAGATAGCTCACTGAACGCACGTTCCTCCTAAGCTACTGACACAGTAACACTATTAGAAGCCTTAAACAATTTCAAATTTGTGGAAAAACTATTTTAAGCACTTTTTAAATAAACAACTAAGCACTTCAAGTGATAGCTCACATTTCCATCAACACACAAGTTCGATTCTTACCGTATTTTGTAAAAAAAACAACTTATTTCTTCTTCAAGGTAGTCTTTTTTGAAGTTCTTAGAATATGCTACATTCAAATATTCGGCAGATGTAGCTGAGGTGTCCACATTATCGGCTGGGTTAAAAAGCGTTGAGAACAATACTGAAATAGCTGCCATGCTTTCAGCCATGCTACTTAACTCAGACAAGAGCAGATCTAGTGGAGGAATAAACTTCTGCAATTTGAATCGACACGCTGGAGAGTCAAAAATATAGTCAGTATCTCCTTCGTCATCATGGAATCGTCGTTTATAACAAATTCTTGAGATTCTCTTTAATTCTGGTTTGACTCAGAAGTTCAAAGCGAGTTCTATTGCTTCTGTAAATAGACTTGGTCAGAATTCTTTCAAGAACTGAATCTTCTCCACTAGGCTCTTTGGGTTTTGTGTTCCTTCTTCCATTGTTATCTTAGAACTTTGTTTCTATCGTTTATGCACTGCAGCACCTTCATCATATTGTAGCGAGAAGGATGAATTTAAACGACTGGAGCCATTCAATTATAGCTTGTACGTCTGTTTGGTTCTCAGGTGATAAGTTAAGCTTCTCTTCAATCCTACACAAAGAATATACCACACCTCTGTGAATTTTAGACAGAGGACGAACAACGTCTACCCTCGCGCTCCAAATAGTTTTTGATGTAGATTGAAGCGATAGATTGGATGTGTTTTGTAAAATTTTATAACTGAAAGCGATAGCAGCGACTTTATTGCAGTGCTTGTGGACATTGCTTTAGGACTGGTTTCTTTAGCATGGGCACCACAAAGCTTTAACGTATAGGCACTGCTTGAGGACTGACCTAAATTAATGATATAATATGTTTAAATTTCCTTCGCCTCCAAACGCTGCGCCTTCCCCCTAATTTTGTCCTGGCTACGGCCTTAGGTTTATAGCTAAACTTGTATGTCTATTTACCTTCTTATGCCTCACCGAGACGACCCGAGGAAGCTCGAATGTGAGAATGTAGTTGGTGTTCTCTCCTCGGCGACGCTTGGGTCTGTGTCGGTCTTTGGTGTCCGAGTCAAAGGGCGCGAGACTCGAGTACGAGTGCACCGCCACACTCTCGTCCAGTCAATGCGCAATTAGAACAGAAAGTGTTGACAATTTGTGCGTTATCGGATTTAATACATTCAGTTTTTTTTTAATTTGAGATTTGTTTTCTTTTAATTTTTGCTTTGTACATTATTTTGAAAAACAAGAGTGACTGGACAAATGATAAAACAATCGAATGCTTAGAATTATAACAAAGCGAACCCATTTTGTGGGAACCAAAACATGTGTACCACAAAGATAATAAGAAATTGAACGATGAGTAAGTTCGCTATTTGATGTTATACAGCAAGTTCAACATCCTCCATCATAGACATCAAAATAACGGCTGCATGACAGAATACTGGCCGAGAGCTGATAGTGTATAATTCATTCACGAGCTAAGTTTACCTGGATGACAGCTCAAAATGTTACTAGAAGTAGTCCCTAATATATCACTACGCCAACAGCTGACATCTATCACTTTGGATGACTGTAATGAAAACAGATGATAATATATTAATGTGATAGTTAACCGCAGTAATAGGCCAATATTATTTATATATTTGAGTTCAAACACAAAGTTTATTTATAGTTTTATTCCACTTAAAAAAAAATTCACACTACTTTCACAAAAACTTCTAGCGAACATAGATTCAAAATGGCGACGGACAAATTCAAACCATATGATTGAACATAACGGTAAAAAAGTTTTCTACAATGATGCAGACACGCAGTTGATGAAAATATTTTATTCAGTTAAATATTTCAAAATACGATAAAATAATCATAAAATCATTTATTGTATGTTAAAAAAAAGTAAGAATTTTCTCTTTTCCAAGTAAATACGATGCCTGTATTAAAAGGTATTGATATGTGCACTATATTAAACATAATCAATAACGTTCCAAAACGAAAAATAAGTACTTTTAATTAAGTTTAAAATATTGTTTCGAGTTGGATAAAAAGAAATTATTTAAAAAAATGAAATATTATGAGAAAGCTTAAATTTATATTAATTTTAATGTAATATATAACAGGTGATTAAAGATCTTTACATTTATAACAAAACTGTGATCTTTTACAAGTGGTGGCAACCCAAAACCTAAACATATGATTTTCGAACTGTCATCCAGGTAAAAACCTATCGTGAACGGAATATAGAGAGTAGCTCTCGTCCTCACTCGGCTCGTACAGTCTCGTCCGGGTCGTCTTGGTAATAGTTTGGATGAGGCATTACACTTATCTTGGTCCTCCCAACAATTACTACAAACACAGTTTTAAAAAAATGAACCTATTTTACTTGCTCAAACAAGTCTGACCACCTGACACACTACACAGCACTACCACAGTTAAGCTTTGAGCAGCCTTTGTTCGTAAAACAGGCACACCCATTCTATACCGCCTGTAACCTTAACGGAGTACCTAGATTTAAAAAAAAAAAAATGGAATTCAGAGTTTAGCTTCCCCTTCCTCTTTAATTGCACCAACCAACAAATGCCATGTTGTACCCTATTAACTTCTCTAAAGGAACAACTTTTGGATGAGTGGGGGGTCCCCACCAAGTGGGAGCCTGGGGCAAACTCACCCCCCCCCCTTATTTTGTACGGCCTTAATTTGCTTACATAAATAAATATCTAAAATAATAAAAAGGTGGGCTCGGGGAGCTCCGTCATATGGTAAGTCTTGGAACAAATCATAACAATCCAGCATAAATTCCTAAATGAAAGAAAACAAGTGGGTTTATAATGTTATTATCAGTGGCGGAGAGCAGAGGCCTCCCCGAGTCGAGCGTGGAAGTACCTCTGCGTTGCAGGGGTTGAGGAAAGTATTCAATACTTGTACATTTTTGCTTAAGTTATCATAAATATCAAATTCATACATAATTACTCTTAGATTGAATGGAGACATAGAATTTCTGAACAGCAATGTTTTTTTAATGAATTGCATATACAATATAAAAGTAAGTAGCTATTTTGTAACAACAATGGCAGTGTCTTCAATTGTTTCTCGGAAGCAATCTAAAGGTTAACTAAAAAGGTGTTTGTCAAAAACAGTACGCTGATGAAAAATATCGAGTGGTTTGGAAATAAGTTTTAAAGTATGAAGTTAAAAGTACCTAATTAGTTAGAAGTTTTTCATTTGAAATTCGAATACCTTAATGTTTAGTTTGTTATATTAAGTAGTATCAGACAAGTATCAGTAAAGTACTCTTGTCTAATTACTATATGCACGTTTCAAAAAAAAAAAAATTCAACTGCTTGTTTAAAATAATAATCTTGGTGCTGCTTGGATGTTAATGAATGTATTTATTTTTGAAAAGTTTAGTCTATTAAATATTATTTTGGGAAGATGTTCAAAACAATATTCTTTGAGCCAAATCTAGGCTTACTTTTTATATTTTTAATGTTAGTGACTAGTTTTAAAATACTAAGCCCAAGACTACAATTTCTACTAAATAAACCTTCGAATAAGCTTATCGAGGTATACATAGCTCGACAATTTTTTGCCTCTGGTGGTTGGGGTTATACCTCCTAAACCCCCAAAGCTTTAAGTGGAGGGGTTGGGTAAATCATAAATTTCTGCCCCTGGATTTATTGGGTGGAGTTGTTCGTCCGTAGGAGAGGAGGGAAATACAAATGCCACTACAATCTATGTTGTGAACCCGTTATTAAATCACATCCTTCAATTCAAAATATCTATTATAACCTACTCTATTATCTTTATTTTCAGAGAATTTAGGCCTTAATGATCAACCGAAAAAAATTAATATTTTTCTACTTTTCAAATCTCAAAAATTTCAACTTTTAAACTATGCTTACAATTAGTATTCGCTGTCTAGAGGCATAATAAATAATTTTATATTTATTTCAGTAAACACTAAACCCGTGAAAGGTTGAAGGTTTTGTCACTATATAACCTAAGCGCAGGCCCACAAGGTGCTCAAACCGGTTCCGGTACCAAAATGCGAGCCTCCCACTATTTTCTCAATTAGACTTCAGTGGTGGCGAAATCTTATTTGTCTAAGTAAGGGGTTGAATTAGAAAAGAAAAAAACTGTTTGAGAGGCTTTGACATCAAGGCTAAAGGGGCCCTGGGACCCTCCTTTGATAAATGTTTGAAAATTGTATACCTTAAGTGGTCTTCTTCTGGCAAATTTTTGGGAGTTGAATGCGTCTAGAAGCTACTTGGAGGGGTTTTTAAATTGGATATTTTTTTGTTGAGAATTTCATGCATCCAAAAGATACTTAAAGTGGGTTTCTTTTAGGATATTTTGGAAATTTTAATGCTTTCAGAAGTTATTTGGAAATGTCTTCCCCTGTAAATTCTAATGATTGGCTACTTCTACAAGCTGTTTGAAGTGGCCTTTGCTAGGAATATTTAGCAAATTAGATGACTCTAGAAGCTATTTAGAGTGCTCTTACCCTGTATTGTCTTTAAAAATTAAATTCCTCTTACCACAATTTGGAATAGTTTTTCCCTGCCAAACTTTTAAAAATCAGATGACTTAATCTAGAGGCTATTTGGAATTTTATTCAATACAATTTTTCAGTTTGTTTAATAATCGAGAGAAGGTCATAGGGGAGTGAAATAAATCTGAAGAGGGCAAGCTTATTCCAGGAGAAAGGATGAGTTTATTCCTTTCGGAAATGGGAGGAGGAGGGCTCCACACAAATTATATCCAGGGAGAGAAATCCTCCTCTCTCTCTGTTATGACACCACTCCTTGAATTAAATTTGTACTTTAAAAAAATCTTTACAAAATAAAAGCAATGTACGCATATTAATTCGTGATTGAACATTACAATGTTACGCATATGATAGAATACCTACATTAAAATTAAGCCGGATTCCATAATTACTTCTAAAACAGCGAAAATTAGTGATTGGAGTGTGATTAATAAATGAATGAAAATGAAGCATTTCAGAGAATTTAAAAAAATATATCGTATAATCATAAACATTGATAAAAAACCTTAATTAAGATGTAAATTCTGACACCATCCTCCTTTTCCCTTATAAGAAATTTTTGAATCCCTATCACCCCCACTCTCCAAAAAACGCCTTACGTGATTTAAGGATGGCTCCCAAGGGCCCGGAATGATTCATTGCGTATCAGGTGTCAGTGTACAATCACATTATTCAAGTTTTAAAAACCATCAAAAACCTCGTCAACAAATGAAATATCTCTCTATTTCAGGACTTGTGTCAGCGTTGCGAGGATCTGACATAACCAATATTTCTCAAGAGCAGACCAAGGCTGTCGGTAGCTCAGCGACGTTGGAATGCTCAACCGCAAATGCTGAATCCCTTGTGATGTGGTTAAAATACGATACAAATCATTTTAGTAATCCGATCATCATTTCTGCTGGTACAGCTTTGTTGGTCCCTGACTATCGATACAGTTTGGGCAATAGCATTGAAAACAACACTTTCATGCTTAAGGTATATGAATGATTGAATTTGACAAAATACATTGAAAGGAAATAAAATGGTATTTTAAGTTGTTTTAATATTTGCTCGTTAGGATTCTGCGATTTGGTAAACATGTTATTGGGATATTTAAGGTTAACGTTTTTAACAAATATTTATTATAAAAGTAGGCCTATATGACTGAAAACTATACCCCCGTATAGGTAAGTGACAGCTAGTAGGTTGTTCTTCAGTGGTGGCTCGTAGCTAAAATTAGTGGGGGTGCTGCTCCAGAAAATGTTTAGCCTTTGTTTTAAAATTGTGTAAAAGTACCAAGGCTGTCGGTAGCTCAGCGACGTTGGAATGCTCAACCGCAAATGCTGAATCCCTTGTGATGTGGTTAAAATACGATACAAATCATTTTAGTAATCCGATCATCATTTCTGCTGGTACAGCTTTGTTGGTCCCTGACTATCGATACAGTTTGGGCAATAGCATTGAAAACAACACTTTCATGCTTAAGGTATATGAATGATTGAATTTGACAAAATACATTGAAAGGAAATAAAATGGTATTTTAAGTTGTTTTAATATTTGCTCGTTAGGATTCTGCGATTTGGTAAACATGTTATTGGGATATTTAAGGTTAACGTTTTTAACAAATATTTATTATAAAAGTAGGCCTATATGACTGAAAACTATACCCCCGTATAGGTAAGTGACAGCTAGTAGGTTGTTCTTCAGTGGTGGCTCGTAGCTAAAATTAGTGGGGGTGCTGCTCCAGAAAATGTTTAGCCTTTGTTTTAAAATTGTGTAAAAGAAAAAAAAATGTATAATAAGTAAATGTAATCAGGAACTTGATAAAATCTTAACAAAAAAATCAAACATTTTTTACTTAATTTAACTTAAATGGTTATATTTCAAGCTTGATCTATTCATTTAAAAATGAAATCCATTCTTCTTGTTTTAATTTGCGCAAAAAGATAAATAATTTTCTCCTTGATCTCTGAATGACAATTGAGGAAATTTTACTCCATTGAAAGTACTGCAAGCACATTTAGTCTTTCTGTTAAATAAAAGAAACGAAAAAAATGAATCAAATAGAATAGCTTGAAGCAGAATAATAATCTAATTCTACACTCTGGTGTATGGCTAATGAAGTACTGACATTAAGCTTAAGGAATATATATTGTACTAAAAAATAAAGAAAGAATTAAAGAAAAAAGTACTCGTTATATTAAATGTTATCGATAATATCAAGTGGAAATAGGGGGTGCTGCGGTTCCGCAGTGCCTATACATGAGACGCCACCGGTGTTCTTTGTTACTAACATTGACTGAAACATACTCATGTCAACAAATTCGGAAGTAATGTTTATTTGATCAGTGATACTACACAACTATAGTAAATTATCAATGACAAGTGCTATCAAACGATTCTATAAATAATTCCAGCCAATGTTTGCTAAACAGAACCTTCTACCGTAGATGGGGATTATTTCAGTGTGCAAAATCCTAGCACCTAGATATGTACACTCCATCTACCCCGAAATGTAGCCATCTTATATTGACTATATACCTTATAAACTAGACCATAGTGGAACTATGTTAAGTAAGCTTGCTACCTTACATGGTCAACATAGGGTAATACTAGATATAAATAGTACCCCCAGTACCGAACCAGTGCATACTGGACTCATAGACGACCACTTTGCTAGCCTGGGATTGTTAACTTAGTTCATACCCTCACTAGCCGAATGCATTGTGTATAATATTTTTCCTCCTAAAATATTATCTATTCAAAATCAATAGCTCCAGTTTTTTTAATAATTGGAGTATTTAAATAAATTAGTATAAGTTTAAGACTCACTGCTAATTTAACTAATTATACATTGAAGTATATCATATTGTCAATCAAATTAGGGAATTATATCAAAATGCCACTTTGCTTTGTATGTGTGCTAGAGAGAAAGAAATACCCGAAGGTTTCTCTCTCTCTCATACACGTTGGTATGTATACGACAAATTGGAAGTTTCAACCACGGATTTCCATCCAGTTATATTATAGAGATCGTGAGTACATTGATCTCTATAATATAACTGGATGGGCATTTACGGCTAAAATGTTCGAGTTGTTGTCTGCGCACAGTTGTCTAAGAAACAAGGATACTTTCTGGTATCTCTTTATATCTAACACACATAAAAGGCAATATCGTTTTTCTTTTTGTATTGTTCACTAATTTTTATGAATTTATGAGCTATATCAATGTATGATTAGTTGAATGAAATCAATGGGTTAAAAAAATGTTTGAAGAGCATAACTAAGTTCAACTCTCATAACTTGTTTCTTTAAATAAGTTAATTTAGGCTAAAATATTAATACTTCCTACACGCCTATAAGCTAGATGATCGTTTGAACGTAAAACTTCTACACAAAGTTTGTCATTCGAACAAATGTAATAAGGTTTTTAGTGACCTTATTTAATTACCGTTATCGAATATTAAATATAATATGGTTTCTGAAATCAATTTACAAGCTTAGAACAACTTTAAAAATATTCTAATAGAGTAATACTTCCTACATACCCTATAACCTTAATGAATGAATGAATGAATGAATGAATGTAAAACTACAACACAAAGTTTATCATTCTAACGAATGTAATTAAGTTTGAAACTGTATTTTTTCTATTTAGCTATCGTACTTTAGATATAATATTCTTTCTGAAACCATTATATAAGCTAATAACCTATTTTAAATATATTGTAGTCTTGGCAGAATATAATCAACACGGGTGTTAGCTACATATTTTAAAATATTAAATATTCTATAATTATTTGTACAATATTACCTTTAAAAATGAATTGTCTATCCTTTAATGTAAACATGTCTTAAGTTAAGTAGGGTCACAGTCACATGTTTTTACACAAGAACATTTAAAGAAACAGTTAAATATGACGCCTCGCTAGCAAGTAGACGACCAAATTTAGCGTTACGATTTGGTCCGTTGTAAGGGATGTGTTCATGTTCATCCAGTATAGTATAGAGGTCACTTGTAGAGACCATTGTTAGGTGAGAACTGTACAGTGATTCAACAGAAGTCACAGATAAATGTTGGTTGCGTCCAGAGACAATGACTAGGCGAGCATGGTCTAGAAGTGCATTGTTAAATCAAATCAAACCTAGCAAATCATCCGAAGATGTATTTAAATGTTGTGTTTTACAGATAAGTGACCTACGGGTATCTGACACGGGTACGTACAAATGCCGGGCGACCAACTTCTCGACAAACAACACTTTTACCGCTGACGTGAATATGACAGTTATGGTCCGTGAGCCCGTTTACATCTTGGATAACTCGACCAGCTCAATTGTGGTTCGTCAGAGGGAATCTGTTCAGCTGGAGTGCTACGCTGGGGGCTATCCCCCTCCCAGAGTATACTGGAGGAGGGAAAATAGGACGCTGTTGCCAACAGGAGAACGCATATTTAGGTTATATCGGTGCTTTCTTTTCTAATACTAACACTCTAATGCAATAATCCTATTGGTTATCAAAGGGAGAGAACGGAAAAAGTTAAGTTTTAGGAAGTGAACCAGCATATTAATAGACTGTGGTGGTTTAATTACCATTAATAATTGGGGGAATTAATTAATGTACCCTTGAGGTGCACAGGTCCACTACTAATTTGAATGTTAGACAATTACATGTGTTACCCGCGTTGGTGGTTTAATGGTCTAAACTCTAATTTGCCACTCTTGCAATAGACTGAACTGCCAATGACCTGAAATTAAGTTCGAAACCCAATCAGGAGTACTGAAAGTGTTTTTAATAAATGGTTTTCCACTCTACCTCCACGAAGAAACTTCCTATGGATTCAACCTTCCCCAAAACTAACACATTTGCTTAATTAGTATGAACTCATTATAACCCGAACATGTAGTAAGACACGCTGCTAAAATAAAATCATGTCAATCGATTTTTTGTTTCTTAGGGGCAACATATTAACTATCCAGTCAGTAACGAGGTTTGACCGAGGCCGATACTATTGTTTGGCCGACAATGATGGCAATATGACGGCCCGTCGCACTGTCACGTTGAAGGTTATGTTTCCCCCGAATGTCGAGGGCCCCACCCCTGGATCGAAGAACGGTACCTTGGTATGCCACGTCGAGGGATTCCCGAAGACCACTATTACTTGGCTCAAGGAAGGAGAACCTCTCAACTACTCCAACCCTAGCTTAAGGTGATGTCGATTAATTGTCACTTGCTCATCATTTGGCTGATATTTATAGTAAGAACCTTAATGCAAATAAAAATCTCAAAAACGGATACAACAATAAATTTGCAAGTTCATCAATACAAAAGAAAAAATACTAAATTCACACATGATATATTTTACCTTCCATTATAATCAAGTCTTAGACAGTGGTAAGACATCATCCAACTGAGCTAATGAGTCTTATATCACCTTACTAGACGTATACGTATATTAAATACGAACATGTGAATGGGTATTAATATATTTAAAAATTGATATTTTGATGAAATTAGATATATCATAAATAAGGTTTTGTTGAACTAGATTAAAACTTAACTAAAATATTTTCAACAGCATATCAAACTATTTATTGAATGAAGAAGAAGATGTAATTGTAAGTGTTCTTCAATTAAGAACAAACGAGAGCCTGCTGCACGGTAGATATACTTGCAGTGCTACCAACAGTTTAGGATCAAAAGATCAAGTAATATTAATTGGTAAGTGCAAACTGTAAATGTATTTCTGAGTTCTTCATGTATTAAGTATGGCCTCACAGATCCAGCAGTAAACAATGAAATTTGGTATAATACGCGCAAACCATCAAAGTTTTGGGGTGACGCATATAAAACGTTATTTTATACTCTTTACCAAATTTTAAAACTGCTTTACAGTGTGGGGCACTATTGAAATTTGTTATGAAGTCATTGAAAATATAAAAGGGAAGCTCTTGTTTGCCTTGTCAGGATCTGATTTCTTCAAATGTTAAATTAGTCTGGAAGGTTTAATTGCCTAATTAGAAAATATATTTTCTCAATATAGACACAATGCTGCTTGTTTATTGGTGCTGGCATGAATCCATACTTTATATGTTACAAACTAAATTATCTTAATTTCTTTGATTTTTTTCTGCTTATGCTATTTATATTAGAAAAAAGGATGTGTTTATTTAAATTTTATGAAATCATATCAAAATAGCTTTGGTATGACAAAAACCCAAAAGTAGCTAAATAATTATGTTAATTAACGTATTCACATATATAAATACATACATATGAAATGCCATGGAAAAAAAAGATATATTAGAGATTCATAATATACTAATTAACTTAAGAAATTGATTTATACTTCTACATTTATTTACGTTTTTAATTACGTATTTTCATGGTGCAGCTAGCTACTAATAATTTTAGCTATAACCTTAAAACAAAAATGAGGAGGATCTAAGCTTATAAAAAAACAGTTTTCTACAAAAAAAACCAATTTTCATAAACAAAATCAGTACGCTAGTTAAGAATAGTTTTCCCAAGATTTTTTTGAATTCACGCTTATGTATGTATGTATGTATGTATGTGGGAAATATACGTTAAATAGGATATCGTCATATTTGGTTCAAAAAAGGAAAATACATAATTGATTTTGTTTATGTAAGCACCCATAAAATGTATAGCTACGGGTATGTGACAATGAGGCAAACAAAAAGCTATATAGTCTTTGTTCTAATCTTGTTATTTAAAATACAGATCTAAAAATATTGCATGAACAATATTATGTTTATACATTTTTACTAACGAAACCATTAGAATGAAGAAAAGATATATCATAAAATATGTATATAATTCTACTTACCAAATCTAATATGGAAAGAAGAAGAAGGAAAAGCCATCTTACTACTTGTGAGAACTCGGAAAAGTAAATATAAACTTGATCAAAGGAAATGGCTTTTAAAGTCATAGTAGCAATAAAACTTTAAAAATGAAACGAGGAAGATAAACTCGCTCCAGGCTTTAACCTGGTCAATCATAAATAAGTGAACAATGCGATCGGTAGTGTTAACATCCAGCACCTCTCTTTGCCATCCCCTTGCTTCATAACAGTATCACCGTCCACTTTAGGAACCACTTTTCTAGAGAGTGATGAATCAGGTGGAAAGCCCCCTTTTTCTTAATATCGGAAATAGTTTTAATAAAAGGAGAGAATATGTGTGAAAAACTTAAATAAAATAGTACTGATGACGTGACTTGTGAATTGCTAAAGTTTAAGATCAGGCTTTCAACTTGCTATTCAAAATATATATATATCTATTCATCACTTGAACAACAGTACATAAGTAATGGCTTCAATATAATATATGCCCTCTCTCACTTTGTACTCTCATTTTCCCCAAAATACAGTTCTGGATGTGCAACTGGATCTAGGTTTGATTGCTCTGGTTTTGTCTTTCAGAGACAGGGTCAGCTAACATGAATCCTACCATAGTCAAGATTTCTGATGATCAGATCGAGAATGTAGGTGGCACACTGAAGTTGGAATGTACTACCAGAGATTCTGAAGAATATCCAGTCATTTGGATTAAACTAGACCCGGGAAATCCTACCAATTCAATTTTCCTTTCTATTGGCTCTTCTCTCACAATTCCTGACATATCGATACAATGTGCTATCTATTAATAGAAGCACCATTCAACTAAAGGTACCGTGTCAATTTCATCGCAAATTATTTTCAAATGTTCGCATCAGACGGTCACCGTTGAATTCACAAGTTGAGGTATTAATATTTGAAGTAGTGATGGGTCGAACCAGCTCGTTGACGCGAACTAGATCACATAAGCTCGCTCACTCAAAAGAGTCGTTTATGGAGAGTCGTTCATATGAGTCATATCGTTCACCGCATTGCTGGCTCGCTCCCAATCCCTTCACCCCTTCTCAATTCTAAACTTGATGAGAGTGAGCTAACTAGTACTCACAATTCCCGTTCCGAGCGTGCAAATCTGTCTCTTTCCTTTCAACTTATGAACGAATTAAGTTGTATGTGTAATTTATCCGAATCTTATTGTGTTTGATTCTTTAATTCTATTACTTACTCATATTACTTATAATAATTAACCTTAGCATATAACCTTTAGTGTCTAATTCACAGAATTATGTCTAAGTGATGTTAAGAAAAATTGTTAGTTTAATAGTGTATGCAGTGCTGCTATCTAGTAGCGATAGTAAGCATTTATAGTTGATTTTTTCTTAGTAGCGAACGAAGAATGACAGAAGAGTCATGAATGACAAACGCTCCTGACTCTTGCAAGGGCGGATGTATGAGAGCTATAAAGTCGTGATTAATGGTGGCGCGAATGACTCGCTCGCGAAGCGAGAGTCATTCGTCCACAGCTCTCGTTCAATTTGAATGACTCGCTCACGAGCGACCCATCACTAATTTGAAGCAATGAACATAAATATGTGAATTTAAGAGGATGGAATATGTTAGGCGATAAAAGACTCTCGTTTTATTTTTAGCGCCAAATAGAAAATACGCATTGATAAAACCAATACATGGTTCAGCTTCAAAAGATATTATCGTTTTCCTCCGAATACATTGCCATATTATAAACAAGGGTGGGAAGAACGTAATAAATTTGTCAAAAAATCTTCAAACTTGGTTTGTATAGTTAAATAAAACCCTTGAGTATAATTTTTTTTATAAAATTTCCGGTATGATATATCGTATAGGCCTACGACAGTATTCTTACAGCTAATATCAACTCGGTATTAATCTACAACTACGATGATTGATCATTTTAAATTTAAACATATGTCTTATTTGTTGTTTATTTTCATCTGTACTCATAATATTATATTTTGAAAAAATAATGATAGTATAATGCCATTACCTTTGAAAGCTTATGTGAATTTTATATATATATATTCTGTTTTAAGGGTTATATGATTATATACACAACCTTTTAACTCCAACCTACCAGTTTTAGTCGCCTCATGTGTTTGGACAGATACGGAACCTCCAGCTATCCGACGCGGGGACATACCGATGTTTGATTTCCATAGCTAAAGGAGTAATGTCGACCGCTGACTTGATTGCGACAGTCCGTGAGCCAGCTTACATCCTGGACAACTCTACCAGTTCAGTGGTGGCCCGTCAGGGTGACTTGGTCCTTCTAGAATGTCACTCCAGGGGTACACCCCCTCCCAGGGTGCACTGGAGGAAGGAGAACAAGTCCACACTTCCGACTGGAGGACACATATACTGGTCAGTCACAGGCAGTCAGATTATAGCCCAGAGATACATCAATTTTTAGAAAAAATATTTTCCTAAGTACATTGTTTTCAAATACCCTAAATTTGTTTTCGTCATGTAGGGTCACACCCATTAAGAACAGCCAGTAAAATCATTGTTTAGTGTATTTTGAGTTTTACATTACTTGAAAGCAGGCAAGAGGTTAACAACTTATTGACCTAGTAATAGCTATGCATTTCCCGATTGTATTATTTTCCTAATTTACAATATAATCCCGTTATTGCCAGTGAAAATGGTTCCTAATTATTTAAATTCTTTAACCCTGTTGAATTAAATGTTGTTTACATTGATTTCTAAATTATCGTCCTCAATCCGTGTTTTCTGTGTGATCATATACTTACTAATGTAATAAATACGTTATCCTTGCCTAAATAAAAAATGTATTTAACTAACACAAAATAATGATTCGTTTGATACAAAGTTATTTTGTCGGAAAATTAAAAAGATGTTAGTATTTAAAATCTAAGTGAAATTTAGAAAAATGCTGCCCCACGGCTTACAGTCCAACTATCTCAGCCTTCGGTTACAAACCACAAAATTGCATATAAATACTTTCTTGGGCCATGGAAAAAAGAATTTGATTCACAAGGGCAGTTAGAGAGAGGGAAAGACTGGATGGGAAGTGTCGTATAAACAGATGACTGCAGTGTTCTTTGGAAGCTTGTAGATAATTCAAGAACACATCGTGCATGCGTAGGTCCTGGTCCTTGTGGCTATCTTGTGTGGCATCCGATGTGACCTTGTAAAATAAATAAACTTGGAATACAGCGCGCATGGGCTGAGTGGGAGCGAGAATCTCAAGTCATGGATACCCTTCATTCTCTTAACGGCTATAGTTATGGAAGTAAAAGGTTGTCGTTAGTTACATAATTGGGATAAGTCTAGGGCAGGGTATTTTAGGAGTACTTACTGTTACCATGCTACAGTTTTCCTGTCCCTTCTACACATGAGTGCGGGCCCATTTTCTTTACCTACCTTCCTTACCTCTGACTAATAAATTAAGCTTTTAAATATCACTTGTGTTGGAGCGTACCTAGTTCACATGCTTTATTAAAAACATCCCTATAAGCACTATGAGACAGTGGTAATCAAGAGCAAACACCCCCCCCC